>CAUYRT010037848.1:0-14107 GCA_963574885.1 Lepilemur ruficaudatus | reverse complement strand
AAATCCACCATTTGATCCAGCAATCCCATTACTGGGCATCTATCCAAAAGAACAAAAGACACTCTATAAAGAAGACACCTGCATTCGAATGTATATAGCAGCACAATTCACAATTGCAAAGTTGTGGAAACAACCCAAGTGTCCATCAATACATGAGTGGATTAATAAAATGTGGTATATGTATACCATGGAGTACTATTTAGCTATAAAAAACAATGGTGATACAGCATCTCTTGTATTTTCCTGGATAGAGCTGAAACTCATTCTACTAAGTGAAGTATCCCAAGAATGGATAAACAAGCACCACATGTACTCACCAGCAAATTGGTTTCACTGATCAACACCTAAGTGGACATATAGGAAGAACATTTATCGGTGTCGGGTAGACAGCAGGGAGGGAGGAGGGGATTGGGATAAACATACACAATGAGTGCGATGCGCACCATCTGGGGGGTGGACAGGCTTGAAGCTCTAACTCGAGGGGGGAGGGAGGCAAGAGCAATATACGTAACCTTAACATTTGTACCCCCATAATAAACTGAAATTTAAAAAATGAAAAAATAAATAAAATTAGAAAAAAAAAATCCCAAAACAACAGATGCAGGTGTGGATGTGGAAAGAAAGGAACACTTTGTTGGTGGGACTGCAAATCAGTACAATCTGTATGGAAAGTAGTATGGAGAGACCTCAAAGAACTAAAAGTAGACCTACCATTTGATCAGCAATCCCACTACTGGGGATGTAGTCAAAGGAAAATGATGACATTATATCAAAAAAGACACTTGCACTCAAATGTTTATAGCAGCACAACTCACAACCACAAAGATGTGGAAACAACCCAAGTGTCCATCACTACATGGGTGGATTAATAAAATATGGTATATGTACACTAAAATACACGTATATGATGGAGTATTACTCAGCCATAAAAAATGGTGAACTAATATGTTTTGCAACAACCTGGATGGAACTGGAGATCATCCTTTTAAACAAAGTATCACAAGAATGGAAAAATAAACACCACACGTTCTCACTACTAAATTGTAACCAATAGAGCAACACTCACGTACACATGTGGTAGTAAAATTCAACAGAAATCAAGCAGGTGGGGGGGGAGGGGAGATGCGTGAATTCACACTTAATGGGTACAATGCACACTGTCTAGGTGATGGACACACTTATAACTTTGACTCAATCTGTACAAAAACAATTCATGTAACCAAAATCTTTGTAGCCTTATAATATTCTGAATTTTTGAAAACGTTAAAAAATAATTAAAAAAAATAAAAATTAAAAATAAATAAAATGTCGCTTTGTCCTTGTGCTCTGTGATACAGTATTTTTCTTAACTAACTAACTATGGGCTCCTGGCTGTTCTGCCTTCATTGATTATCTAACATCCTTGAACAAAGACTAATGATTGAACAAGAAAGGCAAAATGGACAAACATGGAGAAAACTAGTTAAAGGAAATGCCTGCATGTCTTATGTCAGAATTACTCTCCCAGTCTAATTCTGGACAGTGTCTATGAAGCCTATGTAAGCACAGTTGTCAGTATGTGCTGATTCAATTGTGTCCCTGATTACAACAATAAAAGCATGCAATTTAGAAAGGTTTACCCTAGAGATTCCTTTTAAAGATTGGCTATTCGTTGCCCTAGATTTCAAGACTTGAAACTCAACTTGAAACTTCAGTAATAGCAAATGAACAAAGATAAAATGTTGGAATAGGTAAAATATACCATATGTAAGTATAAATATAAAAAGTCATATGCTTTATCAGAAGTGGTACTCCATAAAATTTCATCTGAGTATGACCTATGAGGAAACAGTTGCTAAACAACTACAAGCACCATTTAAGACATTATTTTATCTAAAGTATCATCTCAGTGAAATGTTTTCCTAGGACCAAATGCTTAGTATGGGTTTGAGTGAAATACCTGTTTAATCACCCTTGTTTTTCTATATTTAAATGTGCAATAATCCCAGATAAAATCCTAAAACTGGCATCTGTTACAATTTTATAATTGGTACTAGAAAATAGTCTGGGTGCTGTGGCTCATGCCTGTAATCCCAGAGTTCTGAGAGTTGGAGTCCTGGAGTTCCAGACTAGCCTGGACAACATGAGACCCCTGTCTCTACTTATGAAAAAAAAAAAAAGCTGGATGTGGCAGTGCACACCTGTAGTCCTAGCTACTTGGGAGGCTGAAGAGGCTAAGGCAGGAGGATAGCTGTGATAGTGCCAGTGTACTGTTGCCTCCAGTCTGGGAGACACAGCAAGACCCAGTCTCTCTAAAAAAATAAAAAATAATGAAACATTAAATTATTTTTAAGAATGCAAAAATGAAAGTGTATGTAATAACATGTCCCTTGGCTAGGCGTGGTGGCTCACACCTGTAATCCTATCATTCTGGAAGGCCTGAGACAGGAGGATGGCTTGAGGTCAAGAGTTGGTTCGTGAGTAGGCTGAACAAGAGTGAGACCCCTCTCTATCAAAAATAGAAAAAATTAGCCTGGCGAGGCAGTGTGCACCTGTAGTCCCAGCTACTCAGGAGGCTGAGGCAGGAGGATTGCTTGAGCCTAGGATTCAAAGTTGCAATGAGCTAGGATGATGCCACTACACTCTAGCCAAGGTGACAAAAGGAGACTGTGTCTCAGAAAAAAAAAAAAAGTGCCTTTCACACTTATTTTGTTTATTCAGCAACTATACAACTATATAATGAATTTCTGGAATGTACTACAAAATGTTTAAGTTCTCTTCTAGTTATAATTTTAATAAAAGTTTAATAGTATTAGTTAGAATTGTTACTTACATATATTAGTTAGATAAATTGATATGCTATGTTTTGATATGAACTCAAGGTATTTCATTCTTTAAATGCTTAAAGAGGACAAATCCAGGCAAGATATTAATATTTCTATTATATGTATGTGTTTTAGGTATGTCTGTATATAAAACATATGTATGTTTCAGCAATTGATTTATAAATTAGTTTTAATAGCAGCACAATATTTTTAATGACAGTTGAAGCAATCTGACTTTAAAATACTTGATAGCAACACTGATAAGATAATGAATTCCAATTGATTTTGCTTTTTTAGTTCCTACATGAGAAATCAGGAATTGATTATAACTACCTGCGTTCTAAGTTAATGAAATTATGAAATCAGCAATGTTTTAAAGACACACAGAAGTAAAGAATTATAGTGTTAGTACAAAGAAGGATGGGAGAGATTAAGAATACTTATGATATAGTTTGAAATTATGTGAGCAGTTTGAACTCCCCAAAAGATAATGAGATAAAAGAGAAAAAGACCAAGGACAATCTATATTAAAGGCATATCATGAGAAAAATAAATTCTTTGGTTTATAATCCTCATTTGTCAAAAGAGCATAATGTGTGACATCACATAGATTTTCTTACTCTGCATGTTCGTAAAATATGTTTTCTCTTCTGCACTAATGATTAAATAAAATATATCGTATCCAGAAAAAGAAAGTAGATGAGCCATTTATTTTTCAAGGGCCATTTTCTTTATTTTGTAACTATAATATTCATTATATCAAATTGGAGCCAAACTCTTCCCTAATAATATATAAGCTCATATATTTATATTACTCAAAAATAATACAGTTTGTAGGTAATTGGATTCTATTGCTTACAGTATTATTCATTGGCTTACGTGCTCATTATATATATTTATATCTTTCATTCATGCTTAATATTATCTTTATATCTACCAAAACTATTATGTTTACTTTTGAGATTACTTATTCTTCGACTCCCTCCATACATTGTTTGTTGTTTAAGAATTTTATGTTAACAATGTATTGGGGTTTTTTAATTTTTTTTAACTTCAGCATATTATGGGGGTACAAATGTTTAGGTTAGGTATATTGCCTTTGCCCCACCCAAGTCAGAGCTTCAAGCATGTCCATCACCCAGATGACGTGCAGCGTACCCATCAGGTGTGCATATACCCATCCCATCTTCCTCCCAATGTGCCTGACACCCTATGAATGTTATTACTGTATGTGCTCTTAAGTGTTGATCAGTTAATACCAATTTGATGGTGAGTACATGTGGTGCTTTTTTCCCATTCTTGTGATACTTCACTTAGTACAATGAGTTCCAGCTCTATCCAGGAAAACACAAGATGTTCTAGATCACCATTTTTTTGTGTGGCTGAGTAAAACTCAATGGTATACATATCCACATTTTATTAATCCACTCATGTATTGATGGAGGAAATGCAGACTGAAACCACAATGAGATATCACTTATCTCCAGTGAGAATGGCCTTTATCAAAAAGTCCCAAACCAATAAATGTTGGCATGGATGCAGAAAGATAGGAACACTCATACACTGCTGGTGGAATTGCAAACTAGCATAACCTCTGTGAAAAGTAATACGGACATACCTCAAAAAGATACAAGTAGAACTACCATTTGATCCAGCAATGCCATTACTGGGCATCTACCCAAAAGAACAAAAGACATTCTTTTAAAAAGACAACTGCACTCGAATGTTTACAACAGCACAATTCACAATTGCAAAGATGTGGAAACAGCAATGTGTTGTTAATATGAATGAGCCATGGAGCCAAATTGCCCGGATTCAAAATCTGGCTCAGCCACCCATTATTAGTTCAGCAAGCTCTGACAAGTTTCTTAAACCTGTGTCTTGGTGGTGTCACCTACAATTTGGAGGTAATGCTTATACCAATTTGATGGAATCAATGTGAGATTTAAAATAAATAATATACTTAAAGCTCCTTACAATAGTCTCAGGCATATTATTTACACTCCATAACTGTTAGCTACTTTTATTTAACTTCATAAACTCAATCTTTTTATTTGACCCTTTAATTTGCTAAAAATATATATATTCAATAAATTTTCTTTTACTAATTAAGAAGTTTATAGAAATATTCCTCTGAATGGAAATTTATTGTAAGTAAAAATGACACATTGAAGAACTCTTCATTTTCTTTTATTCTTAGTAGGAACCCAAATTCAAAAGGTCCATTACGTTAACAGGATCCAAATATGTGAAACCATCATATAAATATATTCCTGGGGCATTTTTGCATTTGAGGAATTACAGCATGATTTCATTTTGGAATGTTCAGTCTTCATTAACTGGTTTTCTACAGAATTAAAGAATAGAAAATACAATAATCTCAAGTTAACTATGATAAGATTTTTTAAAGGCGGTGTTTAATAGGCACCCTACTGAATTAAGGTACTTAGAAAAGGAAGAAATGTATCACTTTTAAAAGGTTATTTAAGCTTTTTAAACTCACTTTCTTGATTAAGAACAGTCATTCACAAGAGCTTTCACTTTTTCCAGTGAGAGATATTTACACAGTTTTATGGTGAATATACTCCATGGTTTAATGTACCCTCTCTTTCTCAAAAAGAGCAGATAACAGAACAAAGAAGTCTCTGGGGAAATATTTTAAGATGCTTATTTTGGTAATTAAATGAACTATAAATTATTCTACTATAAGAGTTTTAATTTTAATTTCAACTCTTCATATATTACTGGAAATATATTGTAAATTAGTGGATGCTATAATATCATAAGCTATCGTTATTATAATGCAATGCCATATATTATAGGAAAAATATTTTTGTAGCTGCATTGATTGCTTTGGGGGTCTTCTTCAAGAATTCTTTGCCTACACCGATATCTGAGAGGGTCTTCCCAACATCCTCTTCCTTTATAGGCTTTTTATGAGATAAAGTCTGTAAAGTTTTCAACACAGTGCCTTTCTCATTGTAGATTTTCAGCAGATGTTAATTCTGTCACTTTCTGACTTTGCTGAAAACCAGCTGCTTTCCCGAGTGACTAAAGAATAGCTTACCTTCCTTTAACAATCAAAACTGTTAACAAGAATCTATGTTTATTGTGCCTGTTTCTACATCACCTTCTTATTCTTTAACCCATTTTCAAGGGTCTTCTACTTTTACTAATATACGTAAACTTCAACCAGCAAAGTAACTAATGACATTGTAATTATAAAATTTAAAAACATTGGGGAGCATATCTTTTTTGACATATGCTAGTTCTTTGCTCTATTTTCTACATTCTTTTTATGGAAACATTTATCTGTCTTAGCTTCTCCAAACTTGAAATCATGTGTTTTTCATTCTCACACTATAATAGAGTTCATAAAATAATTTCCTTTATTTCCTGTTTATTTTGACATTCTTTAAATGTGATGTTTTAGAGATCTTATTAAACCCATCTGTCCTTATTCTATAGTCTTTTCTTTGCCACTCTTGGCTAATGTATTTGACCAGGACATATCTCTGCAAATGATTTTTAATTCTGAATTTCTTCCTTCATCATTTTCATCATGCTTCTGCTTGCCACTTTAAATAACTGTTTTATATCAGCAAGGTAAACATATTCACCTTGACAGCTTTTGTCTTTACAATCTAGGTACTCTTTTATTTAGTTTCTTTGGATGAAATTTATTTTCGTTGATTTTTCTGCTTAGAGAAGAAATTGATGATTTTTACTTCTAAGAATGATATCCTGGTAATTCAAACCAACGTTTCTAAAGAGGAAAATTTTTAAGAGTTGACAAAAATACTGTAATGAATCACACCTCTAATAAGTTACTGAAGTTTTAACAAGCTAAGGTCTGCAGAAAACAGTTGGAAGCCAGAGGTGAAAAGAATGGCATCTTAAATGTACGAAGGGAAATACTGCCAAGCCAGACTTCCGCATTCAGTGAAAAACATCCTTCTAGATTCAAGATGTGCTAAAGCATTTCAGAGAGTGAAAACTGATAGAATTTCTCAACAGCATCGTCACATGAAAGGAAATGCTAAAGGATATTCTTCAGGGAAGAGAAATCAACCCAGATAAAAAACGGAAATGTAGAAGAAAGAAGAGTAACAATATGTAAGTTTCCTACTAGTGTGTAACTCACGAGAGCTAAGATCTTGGTTTCATTCACTAATATCTTTCAAACACCCAAAATACTCTCTGCCCATAACAGAAACTCATTAATATTTGGTGAATGAATGAATATTCCTTTTTTAAAGAAAAAACAGAAACCATGTTATATAGAGCTAGTATTCTATAGCTTTCCTTTTTTCCACTAACATCACAAACAGATTTATATGTGGTACCTATAGAGGTAAGATTTTCAAATTTTCAAAACTATTATACACATCAATGCAAAGTAATTTAATTATTTCTCCATGTGGGGACATTTTGGCTATTTCCTAATTTAATTTCAAAAACTATTGCAATTAATATCCTTAAACCCTCTCTTTTAATTCTTAAAGTTATACCATCTAAAAGTTAAATTAATAGATCAAAAAGTACATATAATTTGAATTTTGATGCATATTAGGAAACTCCCTTCTAAAAAGCTTATATTAATTTATACTCCTACTGATTTTATGGGCAATTATTACATTCTAAACTATAATTTTCTTCCCATCTCTGCCTCTAGGAGAGAGTCTTAAATACATCACTTACTATTCTAAAATTATCTCTTTATTACAAGAACAGGAGGTGTGGTAGAAAGAGAGCACAGGCTTCGAAGTCAAATGCAACTGGGCTCGAATTCTGGATCCATGATTTGCTAAATTATATTTGCTGGATGTATAGTTTGTTGATGGAACAAGTCCCTCAAATTCCCTGAGCCACCATTCTGTAAAACAAGGGAACTAAAATCTCACCAAAGAGATACTCAAGACTTACAGAAGATATTTTGAGGATGACTAGTAACAGAATGCATGGCAAAATCGATATATAAAATATATCATTTCCATATTTACCCTATTTGCCATAAAAGAGATGATCGTGTAGCAGCACTAAAAGTGACTTTTTGATTTGGTCCTGAGTGATCCTTGGTTAGATGTCTCCTAAGTAACTATTTCTTCCTCCCAGTTTTTAGCAATACCCAGATTTGCCGTTAGGAAATCCAACTCTCTGTTCCTGTGTGGCAGTCGTGCCCTTGGGGTGGGAGGTAGCTCCACCTCTCGCCCGTGGGTCTACAGGGATGGTGTGAGCAATAGGCATGATCACAATCCCTGCTGGTACAGCCCTGGGTGCAAGGATGAGCAGCAGCTGGGTCCAAGCCAGTGACCATGATCGGTAACAGCTACTGGTCCATCGCGGTCCAAACAAAGTGAAACTCAGAACTGTTATTTGATAGTTGTGGAAAACTACACTCTTGCTACAAAAGTGTAAATGGAGAACATAAGTAACAACCATCTATTTTCTGTTTTACGAAACATTTTGCAATGAAGGAAGCCAGACTCAGGGAGAAGCCAAAGTTAAAAAGAAAAAAATTAAGCCGGGAAAATTACTAACAAATTGATTACTCTTCTTGTTAAATAAAATGATAAGGAAAAGGAAAACCCTACATTTTCTAGCTCAGCTCTGTGGCTCTCTTTGCATTTTCTCTCAGCTCTCACTGCTCCCCAGACTTCACTAAAAAGGGTTTCTTTCCACTTTGTTGATCATCGCTTTCTCTGGAAACTCAAACAGCAGCGGTGTTTCGCACGAGGACGTCATTTCCCTTCAGGTCCTCTGCCCGGCTAGAGTGAAGTTACTGCAGCATCTAGGTTTGCCAGTCCGGGGGAAGAAAGCCAGAGGGAGCTATTTGCAGAACTGGTTTGTAATTTCAGAGCACAGCCGGCATGACTGGAAGGTCACTCATCAAGAACTCTTACCTCCTCTGTGAATAAAAAAATAATAATAGAGGCTAAAATATATGGATTTCATACAACGTGCTCTTGTATATTCAAATGGTCCCCTTGCAACTGCTTTATGAAGTGGTGTTAATATTATCCCCAGTTTACGTTGGCGTAATTGGGATTTAGAAAATTTAGAAAATTTAAATAACTTGCCCAAGACCACACAGTTAATGATAAGAGATCAGGAAAGCATCATAGAAATGAGTGATTTGAACTTAATAAAATCTCTAATTATTCTGGGGATATTCAAAAGCCTTTTGGAATTCAATGATTCAGTTAAATCTTCCTTCATTTACGATGAGACTAGCAACCAAGAATAATTCTTTGCCATATCGATATTTCCGTCTTCTAGATAGCTTAGATTCCAGGCCATGCCTTTGGAACTGATATTACTCACTGTAGACAGGATTTGAAAGAAAGCATCTTTCAAAAATAGACATGTCCGTTCTAAGAGTAAAAAGAGATTTTGGGAAGTTGATTGCAAAATCTGTCGAGTTAGGAGTTGAAGTGAAAAATTAGAGCATTTCAAGGCTCCTCTGGAATCACGTCTCTGCAGCATCCTGCCGAGGACTGCCATTTACACAGAATTTTCCGGTTTATGTGGCTGTCTCCTCTATGGGGTAAGTGGTGTGAGGCCAGGACCATACCTTATTCAACCTTTTGTTTTCCTGCAAGCTGCTAAGCTCAAATAGTTATTACCTCTGTTTTTATATCCATTATCTCATTTGATTTCTAAAACAGAACTGTGATGTAGCTGGGAACAGGTTTTTGTTTTTTCAAATGAGGACACTAAATTTCCAAAAATCACCCAGCTAATGATGGAGAGAACCTAGGTTTTGGATCCAGGTGTTTGCACTTTAAGATCAGATTGTTTTCACTACACCAAACTTTCTCAAATTAAGGCAGATCCACAATTAAATAGGGATACAGAATAGATCTATTCTAGTCAAATAAAACTATTAGTAATACTAATCTATGGTAATGTTGAATGCATGGCTTGATTCTTCTATCTTCTTGTAGTATAGTAGGTTTACTGTACCATGTCAAGATCATGGCTTCATTTCGTATGTGAGAGAGTCATGTTTGCTCTGTGCTAAGTGCCTGGTCTGTGGTCCTGATGCAGTCAACCACTGAGGAAGAGGATGCCTACAAAATGCCTAACACGTAGCAGGTGCTTAACAGATGTGCTGCTCTTCTGCATCCGGTAAAACCATGGATTTACTCAACTCTCCTACCCTCTTACAGTAAGATAAGGTTTACTCTATTAACATTACCATTCACTTGATCAGTAAATATTTTAAATCATTTTATTTTGTAAGAACTGTGCTGGGATTGATGCAAAAAAAGAAATCAAGCTTCATTTCCTAATGGAGCGTAATCATGACCCAACTAATCTCCATTCCCTAAATGCAATGGGACTCCTGCAGTAGGCTTCCTCTCTGGAGAATGGCTAGCTGGTTTTCCAGACTATAAAATACTGAGCAAAACGTGTTCCGAAAATAACATTGCTGGACCATTGTCTTCTCTTTTAGAGACCCGTGAGAAAGAAATGGTATGAAGGAATTATCCACTGAATTGGACTTTAGGAGTGTAAGCATGTGAGAGCACTCAGAATTGCCTTGTATTTTTTCTTTGGGAGTGAAGTACCGGCAGCAATTACATTAAAATATTTATTGATTATCTTTTATGTTAAATGTTTTTTGTGCTTGTTACTGGAAGGCTTTAGGTTGTGAATACGCAAAGGCATATTGCATAGATTTTCCATATTTAATACATTTATAAACTTGTTGGAAACTCCCTTTTCTTCTCTCCCTTATGTTTTCTGAAGTGTAGCGTGGAGGCTGTTTTCACTGTTTCTAAATAAAATAGACTCATTCAACGTTTAGTGAAAAATTTCTGTTGAGCATCTCCCATATGCCAGATACCATATTATGGAATATAATAGTATAAAAATGAAAAACATAAAAATATTCCTGAAACTTGTAACCTTGTGATAAGAGAAAATGATGTGCCTAAAAATATGGGGAATGATCATCAGAAATACAGACATACCAAACAGGTGACAAAAAGGGTGACTGATGAATATCCATTCAGAAAATGAACATTGGCCGAATTAGACCTGAAATCAAACAGGCCACATCCATTTCGGTTTCCCCTCCCTCCGTACGGTGTATTATCTCCTCCAGGCAGAACGGCCGAAGGGCTTTGTGTGGGGAGATCATTTGCATAATGTATTCCCTGTTTTCCTTTCTTACTTAGTAAATTGATTTAGTAGATTTATATTATTTCCATTATTGCTCCATTATAAATCAGCCTCCTTGATTTGAAATACATGGGAGGAAAATTCTTTATATATCATAATATTTTGGTTTTTACAAGCCTTGTAAACACAGGCTTCTGTGAGTCCAGATTGGACCATGACATGGACTGATTCAAACAAAACTCCACGAAACAGCAACAGTAATAAACAAAACAACAATAAGAACAAATCTCTCGGATTCTTCAAATATGTTCCTTTAAGCCACCCCAAGATTCTAACCTGTCTGGACGAACAAAACAGTGGAAGAGGGAGCCATAGAGCTTTGCTAGTGATCATTTAAATAACTAAAAACATTTGTTTTGGTTTTTTTACAAAAGGATTTACCCTATTTAATAAGGTTCCTTCTAGCATTTGAAACTAGATTAAATGTAAATGTTACATTAATACATTACGTGCTATATGTTCCTGTGGCAGAAATATAAATTTATCAAAACTTTGGTTAGACAAGAGTGTAGATTAGAAGGAACCCTGGTATTTCCCTTGTGCTATATCACCTGTTTTTTGTTTTTTTTTTTAATTAAAACTTGGTCTGGAAAATAAACTATTTTGGGGAGGGAACTGATAATCCCTTTCCAAGAAACAAATAGTGTTTCTATCAAAATGCAAAAATAATGGAACTGGCCCTTTTTCTAGTAAAGTAGTAACCTAGTCATCCACAGGACTGCTGGTCAAGAGTCTGGTTATATTTAACTAGACATCTCTTTCTTTTTATACAAATTCTAACGATAATTTTTTCCTAATCATAGGTGATTGTCTTAGGGCGGAAAGGCGACACAAGCCGGGCCAGTTGCAATCTCCAGGTGGGTGCCGCAGAGGATGCTGATAAAGCGTGTTATATAATGTTTCAGGATCAATGCAGAGTTCTATCGGAACACATGGATGCTTGACCCAGGCTCCCTGAATGCACAATCCGGTCCAAAGATCATTAGAGAACAAAGAAATCTGGCATTAAACTATTCCAGTGTTGTCTTTACTCCCAAGTACCCAGTATTCATAGAATCCCTCCACTGCTTCCGGAAGTCTCTGTTCTCAGATACAGTAACCGGAGAGAGGTGAAAAGGGAGATGCTCTTCCACGTCCTAACACCTTCTCATCTTCTGATGACTTTATCGTACCTGGTAGAATTGACTTCTGTGCTTCTCGATCTAGGGGCGGCCAGAGTGAGAGGAGAGGAAGAAACTACAAGCAGAGCATGGAAAAGGATTTTCAATTTTGAGAGACACAAAGGCTGAAAAAAGTATAATATGTTTATTTTGGACAAATGAGATGAAAGGCTTCAAGGGAACTGAGGTAAACATTATTTTATAATTTGTAGTGCATTTGTTCTAATAAAGGGATATGAACTTTAATGTTTTTTGAAAATAAAATCACAGTTTGCTTAAGAATGCAAGAAGAAATAAGATTTTTTTTTTTTTTTTGAGACAGAGTCTCACTCTGTTGCCCGGGCTAGAGTGCTGTGGCGTCAGCATAGCTCACAGCAACCTCAAACTCCTGGGCTGACGCAATCCTCCTGCTTCAGCCTCCCAAGTAGCTGGGATTATAGGCATGTGCCACCATGACCGGCTAATTTTTTTTTCTATATATTTTTAGTTGGCCAATTAATTTCTTTCTATTTATAGTAGTGATGGGGTCTTGCTCTTGCTCAGGCTGGTTTCAACCTCCTGACCTTGAGCAATCCGCACACTTCAGCCTCCCAAAGTGCTAGGATTACAGGCGTGAGCCACCGCGCCCGGCCTGAAATAAGACTTTTTTTGGGGAAATAACCTTCTGATAATTGGAACACTTTTGAAAATGCAAGTCACTCAAAATACCCTGATTCCAGTAACAAAATATGCTTGTTTAATTACATACTTGCTCAGCTACTTTAAAAAGTATACTTTTTATGACAGTTGAGAAAACCCAGAAATTGGACATCATTAACCTTGAATGCCTGAGGGCACAAGTTATTTATGCTTAGTATAAAACAATAGAACCAAAGTCTAGACGCTTGGGAACAATTATAGAGCAAGATGTTTATTTCCCGTATCCTGTGATGTCTTCTGGGAAAATTATGACTTCCATTTTAGAAACAAAACAAAATCCTCTCTAGATTTTTCTGGCCACTTCGCTTCATCCCTCGTCTTCACCTAGTTTCATCTTTCATCTCACCTTTTAGTCACTGTTTCTGCATGCTCGCCGCTGTTCATCGGCTGAAAGGAACAAATCTTTCTTCAGACATAAATTTAATTAGTTTCTCCGAAGCATTTGATGCAATCTCTCCTTCACCTGGCTTTCATACACCGTTCTCTCTGGTTTTCGGTTTTGTTTTCTCTTATCTTGGTCCACTCTGTGTATTTCATTTCAATTCAATTCAATTTGTATTCACACACACCCAACTAATCTAACACGCGTGTCTTTGGGATGTGGGAGGAAACTGGAGGACCCCGAGAAAACCCACACAGACATGGGAAAACATGCCAACTCCACACAGACCATAGTCTCAGCTTGGAGTTAATTTGTTTCCTTTTTGACATCACACATAACAATACAGGGTAGAAATGGTTCGCTTTTGTATCGCGACAGCAAAGAAAGGCAAGCTTTGAGACAGTTTCTCTTCCGATGTTCATTTAATTCATGCGGTGCTCATCTATCCAGCTTCTTTGCCTTGCCCATTTGTTTCAAATGGTCCAATGTTGTTGGAATAGTTACGCCAAACCTTGTTGCTAATTCACGTGTAGGTTGAGATGGGTTTGCTTCCACTAAAGCTTTCAGCTCATCATCATCCACCTTGGTCTCAGGTCGCCCACGTGGCTCATTTTCAAGATTAAAATCACCAGAATGGAACTTCTCAAGCCATCCACATACTGTGCATTCATTAGCCACGTCCTTCCCAAACACTTTGTTGATATTTAGATCTGTCTGTGCTGCATTGGTTTCATGATGGAACTCATATTCAAAAATAACATGAATTTTTGACTTATCCATGGTTTCAAAAAATTGCTCTAAAAAAAAAAATTGTGTCTATTCTCACTCCTACCGCCCTTTTACCTTTACAACGTGGCTGTTTAAAGGTTCTG
>CAUYRT010037847.1:0-43066 GCA_963574885.1 Lepilemur ruficaudatus | reverse complement strand
AAAGATTTGTACCCCCATAATATGCTGAAAACAAAAAAAGAGAAAAAGGAGAGCATGACAGGTGCACATCTTTGGACTATGGTAAATGACGTCATAATAACAAGAAGCAGAGAGAAAGTTGATCTCAAATCCTGTTTTCCTTTGTTTGCTGTAAAATAGAATGAACTTTAGCTGGAAAGGAACTGTATACAAGACCTCCTAATTCCTCTAAAATGTGCTCAAATGAAATGTGTACATGCTATTTTCAAATGTAATTCCACAACAGTCCTTGAGATAACAGAGTCTGTTGTCAACCACCTTTGAGGAATCAAGACAAACAGGAGAAGCATTATAAGGCTGATAGTGGGCAAATATGTCCCTGACCAAAATGGCAAGAAGTAAATATTGTAAATGATGGACTGGAAATATACTAATTGTCCTACCTACGTTCCAGAATAAATTATCAAAATCTCACACTATAATAATCTAAAAATGGAATCATGTTGAGTGTGAATCAGGCTTAGTTCATAGGGAATAAATCCTACCAGAACTAACTCAGTTCTGTTTTTGTACGTTTATTAGGTTAGTCAGTTTCCTATTTCTGTGTATTTTTAGAAGACATTTGACAAAGCCTCTAAAGATATTTTTCTGGACAAAAAGTGAAGAAATGTGAGTTCAAAATATTTATTACTGTTTGTACCTAAATTGTCCTGATTAACAGATCAAAGCCAGCCTTGGAGAAAAGTCTGCAGCACATGTTGTTCAGTTTCATCCTAAGCCCTACAAAATGAGGAAATCTTTTTTTTCCTCAATGAATTCAATGAGAAAATTGATGCCATACTTGCAGGTTATACAAATTAGAAGAAACAGTCAACTCATTCATTGGATAGCAGATTCAGGAACCTGATCTCAAAGGATAAGAAATGGGCCCAAATGAGTTGGTTTGGTGGGGAAAAAAAACCACAGAAGTGTAAATGGGAGAAAAATGGATTACAGTATCAGGAGCATGTGTGGAGAAAGAGTTAACTGTTTTAGATAAGTTCTATATAAGAAAAAGAAGTGTGAAAAGAGGCAATGCGTCCATAAACTATATTAATTAAAGAGGTAATAGTCTAGAGCAGAGATGTTTTCCATAGTGGCTGGAATGTCCAAAAAATGCATTCTAACATTTACATTTAATAAGGAGGTTATTGTTGACTTTCAAGAGTGACTTCAGTTAAACAATTGAGGTAGGAGCCAACAACAAAATTGTATGAGGAGCAAAGAGAAAGTGAGCAAAAGTAAACTACTCATTTGAGGGCTTTGGTAAAGGGAAAAAAATAACTTTTAAGTAGAGAAGATAAACTAATATTGGATTATTGTTAAATTCTCCTGTTTTAAGAAAACTTTGATAATTTTATGCAATTTAGAGCAAAAAACTATAATTAAAACTCAAGAGCTATATGCTTGGTATTTCTAGATTATTATCCAGCTTCAGCTATGCTCTGCTTCTAATAATCAATAATTTATATATTTTATTTTAATTTTACATTTGTTTTATAAATAAGCTCATCAGAAAGACTAGCTCTGGGTGATATAGAGGAATTAGAATATGGTTTAAAAGAATTATTGGGCTAGTAAAAAAAAGGAAGGAATCTAGACTGTGAGCAATAGCAGACAGAAAGACAATTTCCTGCAAAAATTCTGTCAGCGCTACTATAAAGAAACAACCTCTATAGGGAACATGGACAAGCATGGGACAAAGAAGAGGGTCAGAAGATGACAAATAATCTGGATAATAAAAAAGAGGAGGACCAGAAATACAAGGAGGACAGAGATCCTGCCAGAACCAGGCTAGATTATATGCTTCATAATTCTGTAATAAGGAAAAAGTAGTAGTTAACACCAGAACTACAATGTGGTTTTGTAGTTGAATTATTTGTAGCTCGTTGGGTGGAAATGTATGCTTTAAGTACATAATAAGGTCCACAGCTATATGGTAAAAGAAAGAAAGGGGAGGGGAGAGAGAATAGGAAAGAAAGGAACAATTCAGGAGCAATTCACACTTAAAAACAAGTAGTTCAGATCTTAGGAGTGAAGCACATGATCCTTATGGCACCACACCAAAACAACTGATTCTGTATTTCTAAAAGGTGAAGAAATCTTTCTGAAAAATTGAGTCTGCCAAACACATGCATGAAATTAAGCAAATGTCAAACTGGTACATTAAACTGTATTTCTTTGCTTCTTTGTTTAGTATCCTGAATAGTTCACAAATTACAAGTAGTTCCCAACTTACCAAGAAGTTGTTTTCTAAAAGTTTGTTGGCACATCAGTTCTATGACATCATAGTGTTGTGATTCAGAGTGGAGCCAAACAGCCCAGGTTCAAATCCTGACTCCAGCACTTACTTAATAAATGGGAACCTGAGCTTCCACATCTTCTGTAAAATGGTATAACTACTCAAAGGGTTGTTCTGTTGGGATCAATACATTATTAGATTTAAAATCTTTAAAATGGTGGCTAGTACTTAGTCAGTGTTAAACAAATGTTAACTATTCTTATAATTAGCACCCTCACAGAAATAGAAACACAGTAAGGGGTTCCTAGAAGAGGATAATAGGGCTGTGGCTATGAGGAAAGAAACAGGAGAGAAATACCATGTCACCAGAGATTTGATCATGTACAGGCATACCTCATTTCATTGTGCTTTGCTTTATTGTGCTTTGCAGATATTGTGCTTTTCACAAATTGAAGGTCTATGGCAACCCTGCCTAGAACAAGTCTGTCAGTGCCGTTTTTCCAACAGCATGTGCTCACTACATGTCTCTGTGTCACATTTTGGTAATTCTCACAATATTCCAAACTTTTTCTCTATTATTGTATTTGTTATGGTGACCTGTGATCGGTGATCTTTGATGTTACTATTATAGTTTTGGGCACCACAAAGTGTGCCCATATAAGATGGTGAACTTAATCAATAAATGTTGTGTGTGTTCTGACTGCTCCACCAACCAGCTGCTCCCCCATGTCTCTCCCTATCCTCAGGTCTCCCTGTTCCCTGAGATACAACAATATTGAAATTAGGCCAGTTAACAACCCTAAATGGCCTCTAAGTGTTCAAATAGAAAGGAAGAGTCACAAGTCTTTCATTTTAAATTAAAAGCTAGAAATGATTAAGGTAAGTGAGGAGGGCATTTTGAAGGCCAAGGCAGGCTGAAAGCTAGGTCTCTTGTGCCAGACAGGGAGCCAAGCTGTGGCTGCAAAGGAAAATTCTTGAAGGAAATTATAAGTGTTACTCCAGCAAACACACAAATGATAAGAAAGCAAAACAGGCTTATTGCTGATGTGGAGAAAGTTTGAGCGGTCTGAATAGATCAAACCGGCCCACAACATTTCCTTAAGCCAAGTCTAATCCAGAGCAAGGCCCTAACTCTCTTCAATTCTATGAAGGCTGAGAGAGTTGAGGAAGCTGTGGAAGAAAAGTTGGAAGTTAGCAGAGGTTTGTTCATGATGTTTTTAGTAAAGATGCTATCTCCAGAACATAAAGTGCAAGGTGAAGTAACAAGTGCTGATGTAAAAGCTGCAGCAAGTTACCTAGAAGAAACCACACCTGGAATAACTCCAAGGTATGCTTATATAAATATATACCTCTCTATATGCATAAGAAGAGGCTTCTCTCTAGTTATATCTCCCAAAATGTTTAGCAGAACATATTTCAATTCCAAAGAACTTGTTAAATCATAAAAAAAAACCACAATTAAATTTTAAAATTCAGGGATCAGGCCAGACAAAGTCACTCACGCCTATCATCTCAGCACTTTGGGAGGCCAAGGCAGGAGGATCACTTGCAGCCAGGAGTTTGAGACCAGCCTGGGCAACATAGTGAGACCTCCATCTCTACAAAAAT
Source organism: Lepilemur ruficaudatus (assembly GCA_963574885.1). Classification (NCBI taxonomy): domain Eukaryota; kingdom Metazoa; phylum Chordata; class Mammalia; order Primates; family Lepilemuridae; genus Lepilemur; species Lepilemur ruficaudatus. Next base: position 39,198 of record CAUYRT010037847.1, on the reverse strand, counting down.
TTTAAAAGTTAGCCACATGTGGTAGTGCATGCCTGTAGTCCTAGCTACTCAGGAGGCTGAGCCAGGAGAATTGCTCGAGCCCTGGAGTTTGAGGTTGCAGTGAGCTATGATTGCACCATTGCACTGTAGCCCAAGTGGCAGAGTGGGACCCTGTCTCAAAAAAAAAAAAAAAAAAAAAATCCAGTGATCAGATGACAATGGGAAATGCTTATATCTTTCCTCTTGGAGATTTACAGTGCATACTATTATCAATCATGTAATTAAAAGAAAAACACTGTTTAATTTTATTTAAGCCAGCATTTAACAAACTTGTGTTACCACAGAGCACATTTTTCACTTACCTTCCATTAGCATCACACTTTGAGAAATGCTTTTCCAGGTCAATTACTCCCCAAATATTCTAAATTGAAGAACAAACAGCAGTTATCCCTAGGGAAATAAAAGTGAAGGCTTTTGAACTCATACCCCTCAGAGAATTATAAAAATGCTATTCATAAGTTGAATATTGGTTAAACCATGACTGCTATTCTTGCTCAACCCATGCAAAGTCAGAATAGTAATATTAAAATAAAATCTAAAGCTCCATCATCACTTCCTTTTTTCTGCTTATATTAGTAAACCCACTATAAAATAATTTTTGTGTTTAAGTTCATTAATACAGACTTTGATGATAAATTTGAGAACTGCAAAGTGTGTTAAAGCATTACAGCTCTTCCTTAACAAATCTAAAATTATTTAATTATAAAAGAAAGGGAAGCTTTTAACTATTATTGCATGGAAAAACAGGAATATTTATGGCATCCCAGTGATGTTCTTACAATGGATGCTAGTACAATGCATGTTAGCTCTCATTAGTTTTGTCACTTCTGGGAATGATTTTGTTCATCTTGAATTGAAATAGATCAGGCATTGTAAGGGGGCCCACACAGGTCTAATAAGTCTTAGTTTCGGCATAGCACTCTTAGCTTTAATTTCCCCTCTTGAAACATCTGATCTTTAGAATGCCAAGTGCCTGCTTTTTTGTTTCCAGTAGTAATAAAACATGAAGTTCAGGCACATGACTTTCTAAAGTAAGAAGATAAGAGAAAATTTAATTGTTCAAAATTTCAGTTCATTCATTCACTAATTCATTTAACAAATATTGAGTATGTTCCATGTGTCAGAGTATATGAAAAGTATTAGGAATATTACAGCGGGCAAAATATACAAGATCTCTCTCCCCTTGGAGCTTATAGTTTCAGGGGATATAAATGTAATTACATATAGAGAAGGTTGAATTGCCACTGCAGTAAGTGCTCAAAGAGGGGATATTCGGTGCTATGAGAGTCCATAATGGGAGAATTGACTTAATCATAGGGTTCAGGGACTACTTCCTGAAGAAAGTATTAATGGAGTCCTGAGCTGAAGGAAGAGCAGGAGTTTAACTGGATAAAGGAACAAGGGAAGAGCCTGGTAGGCAGAAGTCAATGTGTGGGTGAGTCTTCTGGCAAGCGAGGACCTGGTATGTGGTCCTTCTCAGCCATTTCTAGGAAAGCAAACTAACAAACTAATCGTGGCTCAATGGTGCATGACAAAGAACAGGATTATGTGTCCAGGGATAGTTGCATGTTTGTTCTTGTAGATGGAAATTTTTAGCTTAGGGGGAAAAATTCATTATTTATATCTGCGGTCCCCAATGCTCCAGCTGTGGCCTGGTAACAGTCTGTGGATGTTAGGAACTAGGCCGTGCATCTCTGCCTCCCCCTGCAACATGAAAAAATTGTCTTCCATGAAATTTAGCCTGAACAGAAGGAAGTGAGCAGAAGGTGAGTGAGCAGAAGCTTCATCTGTATTTATAGCTGCTGCCCATTGTTCGCATCACCACCTGAGCTCTGCCTCCCCCAACCCCTACCCCAGGTCCATGGAAAAACTGTCTTCCATGAAACCAGTCCCTGGTGCCAAAAAGGTTGGAGACCACTGATTTATATAATGTTGAAATTTCAAGTACCAGGACAGGCTGATAAGAAAGATAATCTGGCGTAAGCAGGGCTCTCAACTCAAACTGCCAACAGAACCAATCATCCATACTTCCATGGGAAAGGAGGAAGTGGAGACAATAAGGAAACTAAGGAGAGTTAAAAAAGGAATAGTTGGAATTAAGTTAATGTATACTTGGGTTTTGGGTTTTTTTTAAGAAAAAAAAGGAAAGAAAGAAAGAAAAAATAGCTTGCTGTGAAGACTCTGTCATAGCTTCACTCTTCCATTGCCCAGAAGTCTGTTTTTCAAGAATTCTGGCAAGGTTCAGATGCTGGGTCTCCTGCTCCATGTTATGTTGGCTCAAGCAGCTGCCTTCAGTGGTATGACGAGGATAGCACCTTCTTCCTCTGAGACTGTCTTCACGTTGCTTCTCAGGATTCAGCCTCAGCTTCTTTATAACATGGCAGCCACTCCCAAGAAGGAACTTCCCAAAGAGCCAAGCCCAAATGCACAAGTTACTTATCAAACCTCAGTTTACACATCACTTACTAACATCCTATGAACCAAAGCAAGTCATGTGGTCAAGCCCAAAGTTAAAAAAAGGATTAATTCACATTTGCAGGAATAAGTGCGCCTGGGATTTCCAAAAATGATGTTAGCCTTTCTCTGTATGTATGCACATACTATCACCAAAGTCACTAAAAATACTTAGCCTCCTCCTTTTCTCATATCTGTAAACCTCCTCCACACAGGCCCCCACTCTCTGACACACAAAAAAATATAGATTTTACAAGTGTTGAAGTTCCCTCTGTATTAAATTGTTCTTTTTAGAAAAAACAATCATTTATATGGGAGAACCATTAACTGTATTCATCATTCAATCCATTTGTAAATGGAGGTGAAATATTAATCACCTAATTTTTACATTTGTTAGAAGTGCTTGAAATTATTAAATGAGATGTTTTGATCACCTGTAATTTCAATGACTTATGCCATCCCAATTCTTCACCACCATTAATAAACACAAATTAGCTACATTAGTATTCATGATGTACTGTGAGGGAACTGTACTAGTTAAGGTTCAGTCGGGAAAGCAGAACCATGATGAATGATAGGAAAGAAAAGATTTACTAGGAATTAGACTTTCCACATTGTGGACACTGGTGAAGAAGTCTATGAAATGCTCTTGGCTCCGTTTCTGGTGGTGGGCAGAAGTGACAATAGGTGGGCAGGGCTGCCAACTGGACACGAAGTTGGAAGAGTTAGGACAAACCGAAACCCTTGTATTTCACCCAACACAGAAGCTGGTACCCTGCACTATGGAGCTATACATGTGCCTTTCCCAGGATATGGAGAAGCTGAAGAAAGAGATCCACAGGAGCAAGAGAAGCTATGGTCCCAGCAGCCACACCAAAGAGTGAGCCTGGAGATCAGGCATGAACCTGCAATCCCAGCAATTTGGGAGGCTGAGGCAGGAGGATTGCTTGACCCCAGGAGTTCAAGACCAGCCTCAGCAACACAATGAGATCCCACCTCTACAAAAAGAGAGAGAGAGAGAAATTGGCCAGGCGTGGTGGTCCGCATCTGTAGTCCCAGCTACTCCAGAGGCTGAGGCAGGAGGATTGTTTGAGCCCAGGAGTTTGAGGCCAGCGTGAGCAACACAGTGAGACCATGCTCAAAAGAAACAAAAGAAAAGAAGAATTTGACTGTGTTTATATGTGTCCCATACTACACTGCAAGCTTCTTGAGGCAAGGGCCATGTCACACGTATCTGTTACCTAGAACACAGCACATAGCACAATATTAATAAATAAATGGTAGGACTTGCCATTGCCACTTGATCATATATTCTGTGAATGGGAGACCAAACAAAGTCAACAGTAAAGGGAACAGAATTCAAAACACTTCAAATATAAGCAATTTCTCGTATCACTTTATAATCTAGAAAATGTCATTCACTGCTACTATTAACTCTTTTTACATCCTCCTCTTGTTTGAATTGCATCTCCTTCCCTCATAGCCCCTCCAAAAATCTCATGCTCATGGTCTGATTCTTCTCCCCTTTGACATCCTCTACCTCCAATAACTATCATAGTTTGGGTTTTGCCACATCTCACAAATGCTCCTTTGGTCTCTCTTCTTTCCAGGGGCTTTTCTTCCCCATCTCATGGAAAATGAAAGGTACCCCCTGCTCAGCAGTGGCCACTTCACTCTTCTCAACCTTGTCCCAGCTCGACAAGCCCCTCTGATCCCACAGCTCAAGCACAGCAAGAACACCAACGATGCTATCACCCATGCCCTCCCTGTAATCTATTCTAATTTCATCCTCAGGTGGTGGTATGAAAATATTGAATCATGACAATTTTAAACATGTTTATCTTCTTTGTTCCATTTTATTCAACTTCCTTTATTTCTGTGGGGAAAAAAATATTAGTCCAGTGGAGTAAAAAACTTATGCATAAAATAGGAACCGTAACATTTACTGAAATGATTAAGCACTTGCAATTTAAGAAAAATGTATAGTTAATTGGCAGAAGATGTGGTTCTTGCTGTTCCATTTACAACAGGGTAATTATGGGAAGATTGTAATGTTTTGTGCTCTACTTTCTCCAATAAAAATTACAATTAATAACATATACAGAAATCATTATTTTTTTAAAATGATTTTCTGAGTAATACATCAGTACAAAAAAATTATATGAACATTATTAGAAATGCTAACTTGTACTCTTAAAAATAATTATTTAATATCAAAAACGCTATTTTGACCTTTGTTTTAGATGTGCTCCAACTGTGAATTAATGGTTCAACTTTTGGTTATAGATTTAATGCCAAAGCATTGCTAATAAACTAATAGAAATGAGATAATATAGCACTTTTTATTCCTCATAGGGCAGGGGACCAAAGGAAAACAAATTCCCCAAAACAACTTCTCACTAAATTTTTTAAAGTAAAGATTTCTGAAGCAATCGAGTTAGCTTCAGGAGATGAATTAAATGGCTCTTCCTTAAAATTTCTTTGCTTGAAACATTTGGATCAATTACATTCTAAATTATCTAAACAGTGCCTAATATTTTCCTTGTGGAAATAGCACAAATATTCCATTCTACTGCAAAGGCTTTTAAAATTTTCACCTCAAATATAAATTGTAGTAGGAGGAGAAATTTGTCAGAATTTGTTATCATATCTTCCACCTTGTGTATTTCTTCTTCCATATTGTTTTAAGCATCTTGTTAACTTCTTCTATTTCATTTAGACCAAAGAAGAATAGAGGACATCAGTGTACAAAGATATCAGCAGCCAAGACTAGATAGGACAATATCCATCTCAGGGATGCCAGACTGGACAGATGGAGACCAAGGACCTGACTCAGTCCACCAAACTGTGACATTAAATCATTTGCCTTGATGTTCATCCTCTTTGGTTCTGAATGAAGATGAGTTCCCAGGAGGAGGAGGAGGTGGAGAAGAAAACTCCCTGAATTAAGGTCAAGTTCTTATCGCCAGGGAAAACAGGGGCTCAGGAGAGGAATTAAGTTACTGGAAAATAAAGTCATATTTTGGCACATCCGAGTTAATGGCTGCTGAGAGATGAAAATCCACACCAAGCTTTTGCCTGACTGGCTGTGAGGTGGGGAGGAGAAGGAGGTCCAAGCAAGCAAGAAGGTGAAGCAGGGACAGTCCTGGAAAGCAAAACCCAGAAAGGTGGAGGGTCTGTTCCAGAGCCTCCTTTTTTCTGCTCCTAAAGAGAAAGCATTGTCAGGATTTAGGCTTTTGTGTGAGATAAAAATGGCAATAGCTACTTACAGAGAGAATGGGTGGAAGTGCAAATCATGCCTGTATAACCAGCAACTTCATTAATGTTACACAAGAACAGCAGGCACTTATTTTCTCTATGAAGTTGGTAATGTTTATTCCTATCGTTTTATAAATGGATGGCATCTTGTAGCTGAAATTTAACTGGGTTTTTTTTTCATCTTAGATCAGTTACATCCTTGATTTCTAACAGAAGTCAACTGAGTGGTTAAGTGGACCTCACTATCGGTCAGATCTCAGTTTAAGTTCCACTCTACCATTTTCTATTGTAGGATACACTGAAACCCACAGGACGTTGCCATAATGTTGTCTAGCATAAAATGTGTGCTCATTAACTAGTAGCTACTGATACTGTTATCTACCCATTGAGTTACTGAAATTAAATGAAGGAGCAGGGTTTTTCCATTTGGAGTAAAACAATTTTTAAAAAGAAAACAAAACAGAGCTAAGGTGAACCTCCAGATAGTAAGTCCTGAGCACAAGTCCATGTAAAACATATATAAAAGCATACTCCCCTCCCTGAACTCTGCATAATATATATAAAAATGCCTTTACACTTAATTTATCAAGGTGATACACTCTAGAAATATAAGCATGATAAAACGTGATTATGTAGAAAACAGTAATACCTTTCATAGTGATGCTGCTCCCCAAATACTTATCATGGGTTTATCACTAAAATCCACCCTTTGATGCTGCTTGTACAGGAAGAATCCTAGGTAAGATGCATTACAGCAAGGACCAAAGCCAGTAAAAATAGTCTGAAATCCTTATGTGTATGGTATTCTCACAACATTTTCTGGTATAGTCTTTGAATGTCCTTTTGGTCTCACTTACAATGATGAGTCTAATCTTTGTAAGAATCATGTTTCCAAGCTACTATTATTATACCCAATGCTAATGAAGCAGTTATTTCTAACCAGACACAAGGATGTGGACCTGAAGTACATGTAAGCTTCTGTGCCCATATATAACCCAATGGGACAAAACCACAGAGCTAGCTATAACTTACAAGCACAGAATTTTCCATCGTCAGTAAAGCTTAAAAGGCTCTTTCTAGAAAGAGTGATTTTTGAAGCATAGTGTCCCATTAAACTTGGGGACTAATGACAAAACATTCTAAAGATAAGGCCCTGGGATTGTGTTTCATTCGTCTAGGGAAGAAATCATCTCCTCCTGACATAGCACAAAGGGGTTATTTAGTCTCACGTTCTCCCATTTCTCCAGAGGGTTTTCGATATGACCTTTCAGTTCTAACCTGCTAATGATGTGCTTCCATGTGTGTAGTAGGAAACTGGAATCGCAAGGTCTGAAGAGAATTAACCAGGCACAGGACCCTGCTGTATTAGTGTTAAGCACTGTATTCTTATGAAAAGTGCCCTCCCTAACTGGAAGAAAGGAAAAAAAAGGCAGACCAGTATCAACTTACTGGCTTTTGGAAAATCAGTTCTGGAAAAGAACTGGTTTAAATAAGTTTTTATTGGTTGAATCTAATTCTATACCTTATTGTAGATATTTCCAAATTCTGCTTTTCCTATAGTAAGCCAAAAATGAAATAGGAAAATAGAAAAAAATGGCCTTATTTCAGTTTCTAAATCATTCATTTCCAAGGGTTTTTACTGTTCCCTACATCATCTCACATTGCTGCTGTGTAGGTTTCAGCCTCCCAATGGCAACAGAAAGAAGGATGAGAAATAGTTTATTTGATCTTCATATTCCATCTTTACATGGGGGAAATTTAAACACTCTCAACTCCCTGCTCTGAGTTCTCCCGTCCCTTTTATTTACCTCCATTGTGGGGGGAAAGAACCAGCCACCATCGTTCTGAGTGTCACCTGTATTCCCTAAGTCCACATCCCCTCCTCAATTCTTCTCAAAGTCCATGACAACCACTTCTCCTCCCCACCATTCTGTTGCTGCCATGTGTACCTCCACACTGAACTCACAGTCACCTTAGGCAAGCAGAATTACTTAGATTCTCTCCAGTCCAATGTCTTCATGTCTTTGTTTTTCACAATGACCCAAACAATGCAGCGTGTGTATCCAGGTCTCCAAGGTCTGGTTTAAACTACAGGTAAAAATGAAATACAAAGGAGCAAACCCAACTCCAACTCCACATCCTTTAGGCAATTTTCCCATTAGTACTATTCTTCACAAATATGCTTTTGGCAAGAACCGGAAAGCAGAGTTCAAGGCAGTAATCTCTGGCAAAATAAGAATTGCAAATATTTTACACAGAATGAGGCAGTCATACACTTTGACAATCAACATGACACAGATGTAATAGCTCCCTACTACTTAGGGTTCCAACTGTTAAAGTTCTCCATAATCATAAACTGAGCTTTCCCCATCTATCTGCTATGATTCCCCACCATTCTCCCAAATAAATTACTTATTCTGGTCTAACTATTTTTCCTATCAGTATCTTAATCATGTAAGAGCTTCAGATATTGATTGTTCTAATTACTGTTCTCATCATACACATCACTGCAATACCAGCATTAAAAGATTTCCATTCAAAATTATAATATGCACCACACTAACTGTCCCTAATCACTTAGTGATGAAAACAGTCCTTACTTAGCCCAATATGTAACTTCTTTTTTTTTTTTTTGAGACAGAGTCTCACTCTGTAGCCCGGGCTAGAGTGCTGTGGCATCAGCATAGCTCACAGCAACCTCAAACTCCTGGGCTCAAGTGATCCTTCTGCCTCAGCCTCCCGAGTAGCTGGGACTACAGGCATGTGCCACCAAGCCCAGCTAATTTTTTTTCTATATATTTTTTTTAGTTGGTCAATTAATTTCTTTCTATATTTTTAGTAGAGACGGGGGTCTTGCTCTTGCTCAGGCTGGTTTCGAACTCCTGACCTTGAGCAATCCACCCACCTCAGCCTCCCAGAGTGCTAGGATTACAGGCGTGAGCCACCGCGCCTGGCCCCAATATGTAACTTCTAAGACATGAAATTTTAAGAGCAGGAATCTTGAGTGCTTTGAAATTCGAAATTTGAATGTGACCATTTCTGCTAATTTACTAAATCAACACTTTAACAGTTCATTTAGAAAAGCCTTTTCTTCCTCCTCATTAATCTAATTCTTCTTTCCTTTGAGAACCTTAAGAGCAGCTGGATTATGCAAGTAGCTGCCACTGCAGTGAAGGGTTTTGGTTTTTTGCATTTGTTTTGTTTTGTTTTGTTTTTTACCATTCTGACCCAATAACGAACGTTTGTTGGCAAAGGCTCTCAAAAACTGGCAAGAGCTATAAATTAGAAATCTGAACTATTCTCCCTAGCTATACAAAGAGCTGTCCAACTTTCCAACACTAAAATGCTTTAATTCACAAGACATATGCCTTAGGGGACTAGGAAATTTGTCTCTAAGTTAGATGAACATATGGGTTATGAGTTATTATACAGAATAAAGCTTTGGGATCAGACAAATTAAAGTGAACCCTAAAACTGATGGATACCTAATATATTCCATATTTGTAATGGATGAGAGAATATAGCAAAATCTAAGTTAGAGTCATGACTTGGGTGGATCAGAAAGACCAAGGCCAACTTTCCAGATTCATTACTGGATACTTAACTGATATTCCCTGACTCAGTAAAGGGCTAAAAGCCTAATGCATGAAGAGATTAGTTCCATTAGTCTTCTCTAATCCCTAGGGAAAAAGAGCATATAAAGAGATTCTATGTAGCAGAAAACTGTCTGAATAGAGATATAAACATACATAATGTGTAAAAACATATATTTACTTATACACATATTTTACTTAGATGAGTAATTTAAACACAACTCCCAATTTCAAACAAGAGAAAATAAAGGATGATCAACATGGCCTAAAAGACAAATCAACATTAGCATTTCACTACTTAAGGGTACTTTTTTTTGGTAACAGACTGTAGGGTACAATACATTAAAAAAATTATAGTTGTACTTATGTGCAGATATTGAAGTAATATTCATCATGTTTCAAGCAGGTGGGAGGGGAAGGAAGGGATGGGTATATTCACACCTAATGGGTGTGGTACGCACTGTCTGGGGGATGGGCACACTTGTAGCTCTCACTCAGGCGGTGCAAAGGCAATATATGCAACCTAAACACTTGTACCCCTGTAATATGCTGAAATTAAAAAAAAAAAGTTTTCCATTAAAAAAAATCATTTTGTATACCCCCCAAAAAATTATAGTTGAATGTCAAAAAGACATAGTGAATAATACAAAAATAAGTCATATCTACCAGTTACATTATAGAAAAGGAGGAAAAATTTTAAAAGGAGAATGTATGAAAATAATTTTTGTTGTTTTTAAACTTTGTCATAATTAATAATCTAAGACCAACAACCTTTTGAAGTATTAAAGAAATTATGTGCCAGTTCTCTCATACTCCCTCTCCTCTAAGGACAAACTTTTTTACTTTTATTTAATCTATATCAAAAAAAATGGAATTATATATCAAAAACCTTTAAATATCTTAACCAATAAAGTGAAATAAAACCAACTGGAGCATGAATTTTGCATTCAATTAACACAACTGAATAACAATAAGATCATGCTAAATTTAAAAATATAGAAAAATTTACTATAAATGACAAAAATAAATAAATCCAAGTATGATTATTTTCAGTTTAAACTGAATGTAGGAAACGATCTTTTTAAAAAAAATCCAAGTTGCTACTTTCCAGATATACCTACAACTACTACGACAAAAGGAAAAGAACATGAATAAAGAACTGTTTACTCACATACACTATCAAATTGGTACTAATCGATCAACACTTGTGTACACATATGGAATTAACATTCATCAGGTGTCAGGCAGGTGGGAGGGGGAGAAAGGGATGGGTAAACGCATACCTAATGGATGCGGTACGCGCTGTCTGGGATGGGCACGCTTGTAGCTCTGACTCAGGCGGTAAAAAGACAACATATGTAACCTAAACGTTTGTGCCCCCGGAAAATTTTGAGATAAAAAGAATTTTAAAAAAGAACTGTTTATTCGTCTAATAGAACTTCCATGATAAAATTCAGTCCTGATATTACTAGTGATGCATTAACAAACTACATTTACCACTTAAAAATTTAAAAGGAGTCTTTCTTATTTTAAAACACCGCACACACATGCACATACCCCACATACACACACACACACCCCCACACACACCCAGATCTTAACCTCAGGCACAACCAAAGGAGATTGATTACAAAACCACCAGATAGTGGATTTACAGTAAAAAAAATTTGTACCAGTTATTGTTTCTGGTTTAGACATAGTTTTTTATGAGTTAATAATCGTTTTGAGAAACTTAGTACCAAATTAATTATATAGAGAGATGGATATCCTAAGTATTCATTACACAATCACCTATATTTGGAGCTTTTGACACCATAGCAAAGTCAAAAAGAAAATCTAGACTTCCACTATGAAAGACATGGTCTTTACTGGTATTTAGGTGAACAAACAGGTGGCTTAAAAAAGCCACCATTTCTCTCAAATGTCACCAATTACATAAGACTTTAAAACACACTCTGATTTGAAAAAACAATCCATTCTTATAAACAGTTAAGACACATTAATTTCATCTGTTTCATAGTAGCAGGTCTTCCCCCGGTGTTTATAATACCTAGAAATATTTAATTTTAGCCTTTTGTCACCAGAGATAATTACTACATCAACTGCAAACATGACGAACTCATTTTATTAGTCAAATAGTTGAATTCCACTCAAGTGCACTTAATACAGTACTACACATTATAAATTGATTGAAATTAAAGACATCTCTGATAAGAAATGGGGTTTTCAAAAATACAATACCAATTTCAAGTTATATGTTTCAGTGGTGTTCTAATGAAACATGTACAGCAAATGATTTGTTTCCAGCATCTCTGAAAGATTATCTAGTCCTTTAATGTATTAAAATAGTGAGAAAAATATACCCTTGAAATCTAGAATCTGTTAGTTTGAAAAATTAAAACTGATTTGATATGGTCTATTCAGACTGGTTAAATTGCAAGGGGGCAGCTCAGGAGTTCATGAAAGTTTCAAATTAGTCACATTTGTTGAAGAAACATAAATGCAGGTTCCTGCAATGTTTACACTGTGTCAGATTTTTCAGACCCATGTATAAGGCAAGTCCTGAAATCCTAAACACTTAATTTCTTAAAACATTTCTGGTTACTGAGGAGGCATAAAAAAATCCAACAGGATTATATCTACAATGAGGCTGTTCTTTCTCTTTTTATAAAATACTTTTGATTCATAACACAGAAAGTAAGCAAAGACAACATTAAGAATTTTTAATTCTTTTTTAAAATCGAGGGATCATTGCTCTTGAAAAATCTTCTACAGTATCTGCTCTGCTTTCTTCAGTCTACCTTTTCTTCTAAGAGCTTCACTACGTATGTATATCACCCATGTACACTGATACTTTATTTGCCTGTTCCCACAGCTGAAGAGGTGCCTTTATTGGACAACGGCTTGATCTTTAATGTTTATTTCTGATAGGATTCCCTAACTTTCGCCTGCAACGCGTCACATGTCTTCTTGGCATCACCTAGAAGCATGGCTGTGTTAGGCTTGTAGAAGATTGGATTGTCCACTGCAGCATAGCCAACACCCAAAGACCTCTTCATAACAATGACCTAAGAGCCAAAGATGAAATGAAAGAGTGTATTTAACAGACTTGCCTAGGACCTGCTAGGAACACAAACATTGCCCTTCTCTAACTTTGAACACAGCATGTACCCCTGCTAATTATTTAGCACAGAGACTTTAAAAATACACAAGGAGCGTTTTAAAATGTATGTTTACATTGTATTAACTTTATTTTTTAAAGTGTGCCCATATTCTCATATCCATTAGAGTCATGTTAACAATAGTTTAACTCTTGAGTGAAAAGATTACAATGATTTTCTTCTCAGTGCTTTTCTCTATAAAAACTATGTATAACATTTTCTACTCAGAAACATAAACATCTTTCTATGAAGGTGCTAAAGAAGATAAACTTAGTCCATAAGCCTTCACTACAAATCCTAATACAAATATGGTTGAGTGGGGAAATGGTATAATTCTTTTCTATCACTTTAGAGTAAAACATATCAGAAAGTTCTAGGACAAAAGCCCAAAGAGCAATCCAGCTTCTCACAAGGACAAAACTAATGACTAATATCGCAAAGCAAAATGAAAGGGGCATGTCACTCTATATATTGATGAGTTACAGACATTTACAACAACATTTTGTCCTGCTAAATATCAAGTGAGTTCTTAATGAAATGAAAAGCCTTTCTATGGTCTTCTAGGACATGTACTCTATCTAAAAATGGAAGCAGTACAAATTTATCCTTGTTTCACATGGCATTACTACAGTAATACACTCTGCAAAGTCTCAAATATTGACTACTGATGCCATAATTTTTCACATACACCAGAATAAGTGTATTTTGTATCTACTCACTCACCACAAACACTAAGTTTTAAACTCCCATATTTATAATAAAGAGAAACAGAATTAAAGGGAAGCCACATATTATATTACTATGATTCTTAATATGCAAATACGACTCAAGAGTGGCAAAAAAATGTGCCCACTGCTAAGGCAGAGGGAAATTTACAAGCCTTTGAGTTCTCTAAAATCTAGCAACTAGCTTTTTCAGAAGTAATGTACATGAGCAAAACTTGCTTCCTTATGCCATGTTATTGTCTGTATTTCTAAACCACCTTTCTGCTAGACACTCCATAACGTATACATTCCCTTTCAAAAAAATTAAATGAAAAAAATATGCTCATCTTGGTATATGAAGGCAATGATACTGACTCACTGTCCCAGAGGGCAGCCATCTGCTTCACCGGACTCAATCTGGAATTCAGCCAGACTCATTCCAAACGCTCACTGCAATTTTTTCAGCTGTGGTTACAGATTTTGTTAATCCACCCACATAATCTCATCTGGTTCCACTCCTGATGAGGGCATTTACTCAGGTTCTTTGGTGGCCAGAGAACAGACAGAAGCTGGATACAGGGAACTGGGCCCTAAACATGTACTTACTCCTGGGGCCTCCTAAAAGGCATTATCATTTCTTATCAAATGACCAAAGAAAGTTCTGTGTGTGTGTTTTAAGTGACCTTTGATTATCAAAATGAAATATAAGTCTGAAACTTTACCTGCTTTGATTTCCAGACCTCAAGGACTGGCATGCCTGCAATAATAGAGTTGGGATCTTCTTGAGCTGCTGAATTAACAGTGTCATTAGCTCCAATTACAAGGACCAAATCAGTATCTACATAATAAAAGAAAAAAGAGAAATATAAAATTCAAAAGGTCACTTTCACTTCTTTTCAGGCAAATCATAGTGATCTGACTTTATAATAACAACAACAAAAACTAATATTTATAGAATACTCACTTGTGCCAGGCACTGTACAAAGAGCTTTATCAGAGAGGTTAGGCAATTCAGCCAATATCTCACAGCTAAAAAGCAGTAGGTCCTGCATCTGAACCTGACCAATTTGACGAAAGCCTGCATTATTATGCTTCCTGCCTTTCAATGGATCTACCTAATCTGACTTCATAATTCTTTTATTATCTCAAAATGATCTTGCTAGTCACATACGATTTGCATCCCATTCTCAACTTGCAAAGTGACCACTTAAGATGCAAACTGATGTCTAAAAGACAGTGGTCTAAAAGTTTGTACTGTATTAAAGTTCTGTCCATAATTCCTGGCACTAGCTGGTGTTGCACATAATTTAACAAAACTGAAATTTAAAAAGGGACATAAAATTAAAAAGGCCTAAGTTATCTAAGAACTGATATAAACTACCTTAAAATGTTGCCAAAAATGCCTTGTGAATCTAGGCATACACACAATTTCATTATTTTTTCCTAATAAACAGTGTTTTTTAAGTTTATAGTGGACGCTTGCCAGAGGGAACTGGCTTAATTTTAATAAACATCATCTTGGGCCAAATGTCATTATCATTCATAACATCTACCCAGTGACAGCTATAAAGTACAGCACCTTACCTAGTGAAGTCCTAGTACTTTAAAAAAAGAAAACTACTTTCATGATCATGCACTGATATAACTGGAAACCAGTATAATCTCAGGCACTGGCAAGAATCAGACACTAGGGTATGAACAGAAGCACTCTTGTAAATGAGGACCCTGAGGTTGAGTACCAAGTTCAAGGCCACAAGCTACTGAGAGCCAGGATCTGGATGCAAAAGCCAGGTCCGCCCAGATCCCCAGTCTCCATCATCTCTACACCACAACCTGAGATTTCCAACATCCTTCAGTTCTTCACAGAGGAGCATGCTGCTCCATGTACCCATGCTGCTTACAAATCATTTGTACCTTATTCAACATTGTCCTTCACTTATTTAATTTCAACTGCATACCTACTATGTGCAGGTTACTTTTTGTCTGACTAGTCAGTCTTCACTGATTCCACAATTTATACTTTAAGTCTGGCACTGTTCTATTCACTCTTGAATATTTAAACTTCACCATCGCCCCCGTCACTTACCTGGGAAATCATGGTTGATCTCATCCATTTCCAACACAATATCATATGGCACCCCAGCCTCAGCCAGCAGCACATTAAGCTGCCCAGGCATTCGGCCCGCAACTGGGTGAATTCCAAACCTAGAGGAGAAATAAATGAACAGCTGGCCTTACTTGAGGGGCCAAAATATACAGAGACCCCCAATGTCACCTCCAAATATGCACACTTTGTTCTTGGCACCTCTGCTTTCTCCTGGTACTATCTGATCTCTACAAGTAGAAACAGAATTGGGCCAGATATATGGTCAACCTAAAAATACTGAAATTGAAGATTCAATATGTTAGTACGCACAAACTATAGCTTCCACATATGTTTTAAGTACAATGAACTTCCAATAATAATATATATTTATTACATTTAAAAAGCTGTGTGTCGCCTCATGACATTTTCTGATAAATCTTGAATCTTTAAAAACATATTAAGTCAAATAGGAATTAAATGTTTCCTGTGGAAAAATCAACATTACCCCACCAAAAGCGGACTCCACATCCAACTTTAACCTCTATGTTCAAAGGTGGGGAAATAAAATATTGTCATATATATGATGTTAAATATATATATATACCATCTTTCAGAGAATGATATGAGGCATTATTCCACATCACAGAAGAAATGTGACAGTAACACACGGGAGTGATTAAAACACAGAATGGGTAATGCACAATCAGAACTCCACACCTAAGGCAAAAGATAATGAAGCATTAAGGAATTTCAGCCACAAATATGAGATCTTTAAAGTTTTTTAATCCAACCTCTTGCCCACTGTAATTATCTTTGTCTCCTCAGCACTGGGCATGGTGCCTGGCACATAGGAAGGGCTCCATAAAAAATAAATGAATGAATGAATCTAATGAAGAAATGTATTTTATACTATCTCTCCACAGGGATCCATCCAATCTTAAATACCTTCAGAGACCAGAAATTAATTCCCTTCTAAGGTCTATTCCACAACTAGACTATGTGTGTTTGTGTGCATATTATGTGTGTATATACATTCGTACATATTCATTGATATAGATATCATTCACGTATACTCATTCATATACAGTAAGTCTTCACTTAATGTCATCTACAGGTTCTTAGAAACTGCAATTTTAAGCAAAACGATGTATAACAAAACAAATTTTACCATAGCCAAACTGATATAAACAAGAGTCAAGTTCCTATGGCATATTCTGGTTACACAAACATCACCAAACTTCTAACATTAAACATTGAAACAAATGCTATACATATATTTAGGAAAGAATAAAAACAAATAAGGTAATTATTAATACTTATCCCATTATTCCAATTCAGTGTCACAAGTGGCAGAAGCATAATCCAGCAGCTCTGGGCATGAGGCAGGAACCCACCGTGGACAGGACACCATCCCATCTCAGAGCACACTCACACTCACTCAGACTGGGACCGTGTAAACTCACCAATTCACCTCATGTGCACAACTTTGTGAGGTGGGAGGAAACTGGAGTGCTCAGAGAAAACCCACGTAGACATGGGGAGAACGTGCAAACTCCACACAGACAGTCCCAGAATCAGTTTTTTTTTTTATCAACATTATAGCAAAATAACGTTGAACACAACAATATTATTCAAGGACCTGCCATATGTATACTCGTTCATATATATATGTATATATTCATTCATATTGAGCCAAAGAGAAAAAAAATCATATGCACATGTATGTGTATTACATATACCAAAGAGAAACCTCATCTCATTGTTTTCCAAGGTCTGTAGTTTTGCCACCTGGAACCACAATGAATCTAGTCCTTCTTTCATTTGTGGATTCCTGTCAGCTATTCTAGGATGTCTACTAAGCAACACATCCTCAGTTCTTTCAACTGTTCAACAAATGACAGGACTCACTGACCTACTGCTGTCCTAGCAATCTGTTCCTATATTGTTAATGTCCAGCTTCAATCTCATTACCTCAAAGTGGATACAATGTGCTGGAATGATCTAGATGCAAATGGAACAGTAAGAAAATCACACCCTCAGGTCTTTCAGTGATAAAGTCTAAACTTGCATTATCATTTATGGCTGCCACAATACGTTGCTGGCCCATATAAAACTTATGGTCATTTAAGATGCCCCATTACTTTTCACAAGAACTGCTGCCACGCCAGGCTCTCCCCACTCCTAACACAGATCCTATTGGGAAGAATTAAAGATGATGGGAAATGATCCTTTCCTAAGAAGACCACCAGAAAAGAGCTATAAAATGGCTATTTATCTTGCCCAAATATCTGAGAAGTAGTTTTCTACATCTTTAAAACTGATGATAAGGGGCCTGAATTGGGGGACTTGTAATTGTAGGGGGAAAAAGACATCAAATGACAGGTATTACCTTTTATCAAACTCTCATTTATAAAATTTTCCATCTGGAATCACTGAGTATTCCTAAATAATCAATTTATTTAAAATTTAAAAAACCCAGAAACTCTAGAGCTGTAAGGAAATAAAACTGTTATCTCTAGGTGGTGGTACAATAGACAATCATTTTTGTTTCCTCTTTTTTTATATTTTCCAAATTTATGAGAATTTACAGTTTTTTTATAATGAAAAAAATTAATTTTTCATTTAAAATACTTTATGCTTTTACATCATGATACAGTTTATAAAGTGTTTCTCATACATTATTTCATCTTATTCCTAATAGTTTTTAACTATCTTCATCTAGAATTACAGTTTAGTGCAGCTGATTCAAACTCAGTACTTAAATAAACTGGGCTTTAGAGCTACATTACTATACCTGCAAAAAAGAAAAGAGAATCTATACACATGGGATTGCTGGCATACGTTTTGGTGTGGTGGCTAATATTGACTCCTTTAAGATGTGCTATGCAGTTTGTACTACTTTTTTTAGTAAATACTAAAACTGATATTCAAACTCAGGTCTTTCTGCTTCAAGAGTGTGAACTCTCTTTTTTTAATTTAAAAATTTTTGGAGATACAATCACATGATTCAAGAATCAAATCTACATGAAGAAGTATATCCTAAGAAATCTTGCTCTTACTACCAAATATTGTCAGTATAATCCTGCCATTTAAGAGGTATTTTTGTTTAGTTAATAGCTAGAGTTAACCAGTTGTGGTTGTGATCTTGGGCAAACTACTCTTTCTATCTCAGTTTTCCCAAAGAGTGGCTAACTAGCTATTATTATAAGCCCACATCATGCCAAGGTCTATAGAAAGCTCTGTATAGAAAAGACTTGAGGAGTATCTATCTCTGCTGGAATGGGTTAAGTAAGGTAATAGGAATGGTGTTCCATTTCAAGAATTCAATTTATAATGTTCTTTGAGAATCGAGAGCCCCAGCAAGTTTCAACAATGCCACAGCTGTAAAATCAAAAACACATTAAGTATTTGCATGGATGAATCAACATAGGGGAAAAAATGCCTCTTAGTACACATACTGTCTGTAACAGGGAAAACTCTTTATAAACACCTCTTAAAATTCTGGGGAAGTAGATTCTGAAAAATCGCTAGGGATGGTCTGATAGTGTTTCTACCCACAGTACTTCTGACATCAAATGTGTGGGTTTTTCCCACACCAACAACCAGTTCTCCAACTCTCCAGACATCAACTGGGTGTCCTACAATCCAGTTCAATTTTGACACTACCTACTCAGGGTGAGTGTCAAACTCCACAGATTTCAGGGCTCAGTGTCACAAAACTGCCCTCACTTCAGACGCCAGTCACAAATACCAGGCTGTATTTGTGACAGCCTGTACTTCTGACAAATCAGACATTCCTTAGGTTTGATCATTTGCTAGCGCAGCTCACAAAGTATACTTTGTGAAGAAACACTTTACTTATCATAAAAAATAACACTTTATTATGTTATGACAACTCAGGAGGGAAGAGCGTATGGACCTTCCATGCATCACCTTCCCCAGCACTTCAATGTGTTCACCAACCTGGAAGCTCTCTGAACCCTATAGTGTAGGAGTTTTCATTATGTAGGCATGATTGATCAAATCATTGTCCATTGGTGATTTAACTCAATCTCTAGCCCTTCTCCCCTCCCTTGGAGGTCCAGGGGTGGGACTGAAAATTCCAACCCACTCACCACATGGTTAGTTCCTCTGACAAGCAGCCCCCAACCTGAAGCTATCTAGGAGCCCAACAAGAGTCACTTTATCAGCACAAACAGCAGGTATGGTTGACAGGGGCTTGTTACAAATAACAAAAGATGCTCCTGATACACTATCAACAAATTCCAAGAGTTTTAGAAGCTCTGTGCCAGGAATGAAAGATAAAGACTAAATATATATTTATTATCACAAATGGTAAGTAGAAATGAACTGTACAGAATGAACTATTAATAATCTAACATTCTTTTACAAAGAATCCATCATCTCTTCCTTCAGTGAGTTGTTCAGAGTTTTATTTAAGTGAAAATAAAAGGGCATTCATTAGCTTACTTCCAGGACTGTGGTCACCCAACCTCACTATCTTTATGCAAGTTTTCAGTTCAACTACAAATTCTCTTATCATTTTTGGCAATGTAACAGATATTTCAACCCTTGAGTAAAATTTTTTTAAAAGAAAATTCTCTAGAAACAAGATTGTCTTGTTTTAACTAGACATTGCTATCCTAATGTCATCGCCTGTGTCAAACCAAGGTTTTCAATCTCTCCCAACAACTAATGAAATAAGGCAAAATACCGAAAATTTATGTTCATCCTCTGCACGTAGAAATGTAAGCTATATTCAGCACTACAACAACTGTTTTCAAAGTGCTCCAGAGAAAGCATTTCCAAAATGTTACATGGACTGTTTGGTTGAGATATCTACTTTTAAAATGCAATATTTTTACAGTGGCAATAAGATAAAACATTTGAAAAGAATTTTCTCTAGGCACCAAAGTGCATGCTCATTAAACAGAGGTATTTTCCTAAACCTCAAATCTTAACATACATATCTTTTCAATACATACATTTTAGTGTGAATATAAAAAATAGAATTGGAAAGAAAATGTGTTATATTGAAATAACCAAAATATACTCCCAAGCCTACTGCCATGAATTTAGGAAACAAAAAGATAAGATGAACGGAAGTTTCAAAGGTATTTGGCTTTATGAGTAAGTAATCAGTTTTCAATTCAGGACTTTTAACCTTTTCTTCTATGGTGGGGATAGCTAAATAATTCCTTAGGATCATGGATGATAATAGAAGCAGTAAGAAAAAAATAACAGACCTAGAAAAGGTAACACTCACTTAAGTATAATAACAACTCAAATTTTTTTAAAAGGGCTGAATTTGTATAATCCTTGCATAAAATGAGAAAGGAAGCACACAAGGCAAAATGCACATAGAGAGGGACATGAAGATGTGGCTTTAAAGGCACACGTGACACCAAAGTATGTAAAAATAAGGAATTATTTGAACATCAAAATAAATAAGGATAGTAATAGATTATAACCCACTAGAGAAAATGGGAAACCAAGAGTCAATACTGGTAACAACAGAGTCACACATCAATAAGTAAAGAAATAAAGAAATAAAATGGGAGATACTCTCCCTTACAGTGGTGGACCATGGGCTGATAAATATGGTGGGGCTTTTAAATTACCATTTTGTAAACATCATTATAAAGATTGATACTGTAAAAGTCATCAGCACCTGTTCAATCTAGGGGGCAAAGTATGATGAGATGCAGGATATGTGCATAGTCTTAAGGAAAGCTCAAAGCAGTTTGCCCCTGTTCCCTTACTCTTACCTCAACTGAGAAAGAAAAAAAAATGTTTAAAGGTTTTTAGTGCTTTCTCTGTTAGCCACTTCATTGAAAAATGATCAATAATCAGATAAAGAGTAGTTGTTAGAAATAGTAACCACCTGTACACTTTGCTCAATTGGTATGTAAGTGGACAGAGTCCATATTTCTGTTTTCTCCCCAGATAATAATTCCTTGCAAATTTCTAACAAAATAGATTACCAAGGTTAACAATCCAAATCTCAGCCAAGAAGAACTTAGATTGAAACTGTAGTTTATTATGTACCTTAATGCACTGTTTGGTATACATGAGTACTTACAATATTTTAACTCAGTGTTCCTCTGAATATTGTATGGGAGAACGAAAGGCATAGAAAATGTGCCCCAATAAAGACAAAGATACTACAGTTAAGTTTTAGGGCCCTGACATGTGGTTATTTTTTAATAATGATGGAACAAAATCATTTCCAAAAGAACATATCTTAAAATCAAAAATTTTAGTTTAGAAAAGTCATTTTACTTTAACAGAGGTTCTTGGTAATATCTCTAAAGTATCTCACATTGAATTATTAATCAGCTGATTTTCTTTCAGAGTTAATGCCAATTTGTATTTCAACTGTATCAATTTCAAATCTACATTTCAATTTAACTCAGGATTTTTTATTTCCCCCAAGAGTACCAACAGGTGCTCTTACTTTTATTACTGACTAGACTTGATGATAAAAGTAATAACTAGATTTAGTGCAGGGAACTGTGGATTCAAAGGATCAGAGAGTACTTAGATAAGGTTCAAGAGAAACAGAAAATACTTAACAACTCAGAAAACAACACACTCTAAGCAAAAAAAGTATCTGGAACAACAGGCTAGAAAAAGGGCACAATTGTGATTTTTTTAAGTAAACCAAATAAAACAGAAGTTGACCAAATATTTCTCATTTCCATTGAAGAGAAGAAAGGAAGATCTTCAAATGCAAAAGAAACAACTGAAATGAGTGTTTTTAAAAAAGACTTTCTGTTAATAATTTAAAACAAATGGCTTATATCTAGGGAAGTTTCAAGCTTCTTTTTTGTGAGTAAGGGAGAGAGGCTCATTCACCTGAGATGATGTACTAACCACCAACCAGTCCAGTCCACAATTAATTCAAGGGTATCTTACATATAACTACAGAGGATGGTAGACAGTGGGCCTAACCAGGACAGCTGTACACTGAGATAGTCCTTCACCGTGGCATGTGATGGAGGGATCTCAGTCAGTGAGAGACAGAAGCAGCTTAGATGGAACGCAGGATTTCCAGAATAACTATTTATACATGCCATTGCTCTACCTCAACCCTATAGTACTAATTGCTTCTCAAATTACTCATGTGTGCTCTTTTCAGGTGTTAATATTTAATATTAAACGTGGATACCAAAAATTTCTCCTAATTTCCCAATCCTTCTGATCACAGTGTTTCCTGCTTCCCCAGACCCATTTATCTTCCCAAAACCTGATTGGTGAGACGTAAAGACGACTAAAAATCACTGTACCACATGATATTTAAGGTATTAGTTTCATGTTGCTGCTGTAACAAACTACCACAAATACAGTACCTTAAAACAACACGAATTTGTTATCTTCTGGTTTGGGAGCTTGAAGGGCCAAATCCATTCCCCTGGACTAAGAAAAAAATCAAGGTGTCATCAGGGTTACACATTCTTTCTGGAGGTTGTGGAGGAAAATCCATTCCTTGGCTTTTGCAGCTTCTGCAGTCTGCCACCATTCCTTGGCTTGTGGCCATATCACTCCAACTACTGCTTCCACTATCACATCTCCTTCTCTGACTTTGAGTCTCCTGCCTCCCTCTTATAATGACCCTAGTGATTGCATGGAGTGCACCTAAATAATCCCAAATAGTCTCCCATCTCAAATCTCTCTCACTTTAATCAATTTTACAAAGTTCCTATTGCCATGTAAGGTAACATATTCACAACTTTGGGGTATTCAGATGTGAACATCTTTGGGGGGTCATTATTCAGCCTATTACAAAGCTCTTTTTCTTGTTCTAACAGTCCACAAACTAGGGCTTCTATTTTAGCTGAATAACCCAATATACACTTTGTGATTTACTTTTGAATTTCAATTTTGCATCCCTCCTTGATTCCTGTATCTTTTGTTTAATTTTATTTGTTTTTAATACTGCATTTGTCATCTTTAAATTAATCCATCTCACTACCATCTTTATGTTTTAACTAAGGTATCTTGGACCAAATTCGAAATTAAAGACCTCTAAATACATTATTTCTTATTGTAATGTCTTGATTAGCTACAGACTACATAAAGACAATGTTTCTGTTGACCTAGCTATGAAGAGTAAATAATCACCAACATAATGATCATGTTTTGCTAAATATCCCAAAGGACAGATCATTTTATATCTGTTTGCATAATAATTTATTACACTAAACTTTAAGACTCTAAGGTCGGAGAAAAACACATGCTAGAGGATGCCAATGTTTTGAGAAAAATAACAGAATACATTCAAATTTGTAGAAATATATACGCACACTGATGAGTCAATGTGCATTTATAAGTGATTCTGGCCCATGTAACTGGATAATCTCCAAAGCATGGATTAAAATTAATTATATCAGACACTGGTTGGCCATGACCAACAATTTCCAAGAACTGATGGCCAAAGCTCATTGATTTCCATCATCACATGAAAAATATACAGAATTTGACCATGCAAAGCCTACCAGCCTTTTAGCTCTTCTCATTGAACAGTGAAAATTATCTTTTATTATGCACATGTTTAAAATACAGAGCCAGCTGTCCCTGACATTATTCTACAGAAGAAAAATATTAATAACTACTAAAATGAGATCACAGAACGATCTTCCATGCTCCCAGAACTCTTTCTTTATGCATCTCCTCCTTACCATACTGCAACATCATAACTGTTTGGCATGACTGTGCTCTCCTGAGAGCTCCTGGAGTATAGAAACCATGTCTTATTTACCATTTCCCATGGTACCTGACACTCTATTGTAGGAACTCAACTAAAGGGAAAGAAGGAGGGAAGGGGTCTTAAAAAACACAGTGTGCCCCATAAGGTACACTAACTCATAAACATTTTATGTTTCTTTGTAGAGAAAGAACTTAGAAAAGTAGTGGAAGGTAACAGTTAAGACTTCTAGATTACCATTGCTTAGGGTTCTAAGCATTTGGACAATTTATTTCTTTGTGCCTCAGTTTCCTCGTGTACAAAGGGGTTGATAACAGAACCTCTACAGAGGATTATTGTGAGATTGAAATGAGATAGTTCATGTAAAGAGCATTTTATACACAGTACTATATACCAGCACCTGGCAGACATAAGCCTTCAATAAATACACACAGCTATTACTCTACTCAAATACATTTTTGTAATATAAATGCTCATCTGAATTTTTCAAATAAATGCCCACTTCTTAATGATTGCTTAATATAAAAGCAGCACACATTTTCATTCAAATAAAATGTTGATTTAATGTCAACACTTTCTGGGTTGCTTTTCTAATTTTTACCTTGAAATCCCAGTAAATATCAATATAGTTCAATAAAAGCCAGAAATTCTTTGTATTTACAGTTACATCAAAAGTCTACAGGGGCCGGGCGAGGTGGCTCATGCCTGTAATCCCAGCACTCTGGGAGGCCGAGGCAGGCAGATTGCTCAAGGTCAGGAGTTTGAAACCAGCCTGAGCAAGAGCAAAGGAATTAAAAAAAACAAAATAAGAGTATATACAAAAAGTACTCATGAATACTGAGTAAACTAGGTAAAATTTGGGAAAAGAACAATCCAAAAAGTTATCATTTTTTAAAAGCTTTTTATAATATATGATGACATAAACCCCATTCTTACAGTTTTTCAAATACCACATGCTTTAAAGGGGACACAACAACATAAATTTCCATGATCACAGGCCATAGAGACAACATGTCCTGACCAGAGTGCATTACAGCAGTTGTTCTTGGGCATGTGGGGCCATTAAAGAGTATAAAACATTCACCACATGGATCCTATCACAACTGTTCAAATAAAATTTTCATTTTCAAATTATGGGAATATCCAGACCTAGTTCAGCAATAAACCATTGGTTTACTGAATTGAGCACCCTAATTCAACAATTAGACAAAGAAACTGCAGGAACAATTGGGCTCCTTTCTAAAGTATTGAGAGTGTTTTCCCCATTTGGTAGCCTCTTGTTCTTACAGTGACAAGGATCATTGGAATTTTTAAATAGAAGCTCCTTACAACTTTTAACTATCTGCTTATATGTTTTGAGAATCACTAGCAAAATTTATTTCCATAGTCAAGATATTCAAAGAGTTAATCTCCCTTCTTTACTGTGTTTTAGATTTTAAAATCAAACTGTACACAAGATGATGTACATTGATATCATTTTGGAATTCTGCCTTCACAACACCACCATCCCACAATTTTCCTAAACATGTTATTCTAACCTCCTAGGAAGTTGACAAATTAGGAAAAAAAACAAAGAGAAAATAAAAAGAGGGCCCATTTAGTAAAAGTCTACCTATTCCTGTTTTTAAGCCATATTTATAAATCAATAAAACTTTAATGATTAAAATAGACCTTAAAGATCCCCCAATCCAACAGCTTCTTAAGGGAGGAATCTTTTATTTAGAAATTTTATCAAATATGTTTGCACAGGCTGGACATGGTAGCTCATGCCTATAATCCTAGCACTCCGGGAGGCAAGACCGGAAGATGGCTTGAGCTCAAGAGTTCGAGACAAGCCTGAGCAAGAATGAGACTCCATCTCCACTAAAAATAGAAAAATTATCCGGGCTTCATGGCGTGCACCTGTAGGCCCAGCTACTTGGGAGGCTGAGGCAGGAGGACCACTTGAGCCCAAGGTTGCTCTGAGCTAGGCAGATGCCATAGCACTCCACTCAGGGTAACAGAGTGAGACTCTGTCTCAAAACAAAACAAAAACAAAACAACAAATATGTTTGCATAATGTTCTGTCACAAAACAGGCTGGAAATTCCACCGTGGACGCAAAGAAAGCGTCCCTGGTATGAGCTACACCTCAAGGACCTTTTGAATTCCATGTTTGCATGTGGCAATGCTCCATTCTGAGGATGGTCCATGGAAGTAATAAAAGGATTTGCTACTATATTCAGTATTTGTTACATTTAATTATGTATTTCACCTGTGAAAAACATGACTGACAGATTGAAAAGGCAGTTTTCTTAGGCTTATCACATACTGATCAGAACTTCTGGCTGACAATTATGGGTCACTTATTAAAAGCAGAAGGGAAAGATTTTTTAAAAGAAATAATTTTAGTAAATCATTTTAGAATAAAACCTTCCCAAACACGAAGGCAGCAGGGTGAATGTCAGGGTGAACATCCGTGTTACCTAAATTATCCTTGGTGGTAAAAAGGCCAAGACCAGCTGGGGGAGCTCATCTATCCATCTGAAGAGAAACATGGTAATGAAGTGAAAAAACATTTCTGGGACAAGGCAATTGCTGTCCACAAAAACTAATTAATGAGATAGGATCTGGAACCAACCTCTATGGTGAGGCTTCTTAGGCAAAAGGATAGACACCCACTTTCTAAAATTGTGAAAGTCCTTCTTAGAAACAGTGGTTCTGATGAACTCGCTCATATAATTCTGAACGAAAAAAATGTTTATTTAATTTCCTAGTACTTTCCAACAGCCAACATTAGAGAACACTTTGTATCTTTTTTTTCTTTTTTTAAAGGCAAATAAGGGCTGAACTGCTACTCTGATTCTGAAATCTGTTGTTCATTCATGGCCTTCCCTTCTTCAGAAAAAAAAATTATGAAAGTCAGCTTACGAAAATGTCTCAGGGGCACAATTTTTCTAATGCGGAATAATAGACCCTGTCCTATGAAAGTGAATGACGAAATATTTGACAGACTACGGTCACATTTTCCATCTGTACATGTGGCCTGTGACACTGAGGCCACCCAAAGAGATGAGATGTCATATAAGGAGAATCAAGTCAGACAATCTAACGCAAACATCAACACAGTTCTCTATAAAACCACGTCCCAACATTACCTTTTCCACTTCAAGGAGATTAATTATAGATTGTGCCTAAGTCTGGCTTTTGCATCACTGAACCAAATCTAACTACCAAGCCCAGAATAGAAACTATATGACTACTGGCACTGTTTTGATTTCAAAATAACCGAGATTATGAAGCATGATATCAGAGAAAAACCTAAAATTCAATTTGTGAGTCATGTTCTAGAATATTACATTCTGGCATATTGTAGAGATTTAGTTAAAATTATACATAATTTCATCTTTCTGTCTAAATAACTTTAATGATATTGAATGGCTCTTAGAATGCAATGGCTAATGAGCCAATAAATTGAAAATTATTTATAAGATACTGAAGAATTTGAGCATTAAATAAGAACAGGGCTTATTTATTTATACTCTGCTGTGTTCACAAGACCTTCATTATACAAACTCAGCTCAAAGAGTTTATTATAACTATTAGGTCATTAAGAATAGAATGTCCAATTTCCTTAAGTACTACGTTTGATAGCTGCTATCTCTGACATTTCACTTTGACACTTCTTGTTTTATTTTTACTGTCAAGGTACATCCTCAGTCTTTCAAACTCACCTTATGGATTATCTTTCAATTTTCTTTAGAGCAATTTTTGTGAAACCATGGATAAGTCAAAAAATTTGTGTCATTTTAGAATATGAGTTCCATCATGGAACCAATGCAGTGCAGACAGTTCGAAATATCAATGAAGTGTTTGGAAGGATGTGGCTAATGAATACACAATACCCTGATGGTTTGAGAAGTTCTATTCTGGTGATTTTAATCCTGGAAATGAGCTATGCGGGTGACCTGAGATCCAGGTGGATAATGATGAGCTGAAAGCTGTAGTGGAAGCAAATCCACCTCAACCTATGTGTGAATTAGCAGCAAGGTTTAATGTTACTATTCCAACAATATTAGACCATTTGAAACAAACTGGCAAGGTAAAGAAGCTGGATAGATGGGTACTACATAAATTAGATGAACATCAGAAGAGAAATAGCCTCAAGCTTTCCTTTCTTTGCTGTCATGACATAAAGCGAATCATTTCTATACCGTATTGTAGATGTAGATGAAAAATGGATTCTTTTTGACAATTGCAAGCGTTTGGCACAACAGTTGGATAAAGATGAAGTGCCAAAACACAGTCCAAAACCAAATATTCATCACAAAAAGCTAATGGTGTCTGTTTGGAGACCCAGTGCTGGTATTATCCACTACAGTTTCATGAAACCTGGTCAATCGATTACAGCACATGTCTACAAAAACCAACTGGACAAAACAATGAGGATACCTGTGATTAAGCAGCTAAGCCTGGTCAATAGAGACAGGTCAGTCCTCTTACAAGACAACACTCAACCACATGTTGCCCAAACAACACTGCTCAAACTACAGAGGCTGGACTTGTAAACTCTGTCACCCACCATATTCACCAGACCTTGTCTTCCACGCTTTGGACCACTTCTTACAAGGAAAAATATTCAAATCTCAACAGGCTGTAAAAAACACCTTTTATGATTTCATTGCCACTCTCTCTCCAGGCTTCTTCGCTGCTGGCATAAGCAAGCTACTGTTAAGATGGCAAAACTGTGTTGATAGCTTAGGCGCATACTTTGATTAATTGTACTGCTTCTTGTTTGAGATAAAATAAACTTTTGATTTGAAATTGGACATTTCATATTTAATTACCTAATAATACTAGAAGCTAAAAATCACCCTGATGTCCATTGGTGTCTAAGAGCTGGAAAAAAAATAAAATTAAAAAACCACTCTGATGGTTGGAGACACAGGTTTTCATCAACAGTGAGAGTTCCTTCCTCAGGCTATGGAATACCCATGACAAGGGTTTCTAAGGAATGAGTCCTCGAATGGTATGGCTGGAAGAGGCCCTACAAGGCACCTAATGCACAGGCTTTAACATAATCCTCTTTTTTTTTCCACCACACCAATATGCTGTGGACAGTATAAAGCCAAACAATCTGGGATGAAGGTGGCCTCTTCATAGGAGCACAAGAAGCATCTTTGATCTGGGGGATTACTGGCAATTCCACATAATAGATTGAACATAGATGTGAGTGACGCACAGTTTCTTTGACCTTCCTCTCTTCCACCAAAAGTTTCACTGATTTTACTAAGTATACAAACAAACCCCATCACACCCACCCTCCTGCTATCATCTTTTTGAAGAGGGCAGGCTTGATGTAAAGTGCAAAGAAACACACCATATTTTTTGAGAAAACCAGAAGCATTGGCTAATTCATTGCTAAACAGTACCAGCTGTAACTCTGAAACTCTGATATAATAACCTATGCTATCGCTGTTCTTTCTCTTTGCAACTATAATACCATCTGAATTGGAGACACAATGGGGTTAATAAGTGCCTCCAGTTCATATTATTTTGAAGCCTATTAACTAACCTCTCAGTGAATGTAAATGCCACAGGATCAGGAATTTTAATATGTTTTATTCACTGATACATTCCCAAGACCTAGAACAGTGCCTGGCACAAAGTACTATATAATTACTTGTTAAACGAATACCCATTGATATGAATAGGTGTGTCTTTTATTTTTAAAAAAGTATTATAAAGCGGACATAAAACTGCTAAATAATGTCTATTTCTTTATTCAAATATTATACTAGGTCTTTTACCTGGCCTAATTTCTATTCTCTTGAGAAGCATGTGACTCTTATTTTACCAGTGTGTATGCCTTGGCTTTTCCTTCCCCCAGAACATAACAAATCCAAGAAGCCTGAACTTTGGTTTATTTGAATCACATTTACTCCATGAAAAACAGGAAAATCCAGTTAGATGGACAAAATATTTCATCTTCATGTATCTTCAAAGAATCAATTTCTTTCTTAGTAAAAATAACATATTTAAACCAATAGCCATGTTATACAAGACTGTAAAACACTATTAAAATGTAAATATCATAGGCAGCTAGATGTGTTCAGACAGAAGATAACAAGAATAAAAATATTTATTTTAAAAAACCTGCAAAAAAATTCACATTATAAGTAGTTTAAAAAGTCTTAAATGTTCCCTGGGCAGCTAAATACTCCAACTACTCCTTTGCATTCCTACCTACTATTCTACTTGTCTAAGCATACTATCACATTAAATGGAATTTATTCATTATTCATTTATTCGTAGATTTGTTTTCTTCGTAACTATCAACTTTTGAGAATCAGAACTGGGCTTATGCATCCTTGTATTCTCAGTACCTAGAAATAAATTTCTATTAATAAATTATTAATAGAAAGATATAGTTGAACATTAACATGAAAGTAATACATAATATCAGTTAGTCAATCAAAGAAGTTGAAAGGTATTTAGTAAATTCAGAAGACTTCTGTGATAATCCAAGGAATGATGCTTTATAAGAACAAGATCAAGCATTGATTAATTACAAAAAAAAAAAAAAATTTATATCCCTTTCTAAGAATTACTCATACTCCTTGGGAACATTATCTCTGCTTTATAATGAAAAGCCTATCATATAATCAATCCAAAAATTAGGACATAAAAAGAATATCTGTGGCTCTTACATTACAAGATTTTGGTCATAAATGCTTTTAGAGATCAAGCAGAAGTTAGGTAAGCTGTGCAGGCATTCTGGACAACTGGGAAGCAACAATATCTTGGCCACTAAAGAGAGTCTAAGTCAGTGAACTCTCATGACATTCTAAAATGAGTTCTTGTCATGAAATGTCATGTGTTTCATTATATAATCTCAGCTCTTTGTGTGCATGTTATGACTATGGCCAAAGCAAAGGAAAACAGGAGTGTCTCTAAATCAATCACGGGCCATGAAGCCAGACAGACTGTATGACAGATGCAGTTTTTCTTGGCACCACTTGGGCGTAACTAATTGATGACAATCATATGTCCATACTGGCACATTTCCACAGGGGATGTGTGTGAATATGTCACCACATCTGGATGCTAGGCATGCTGGGGTCCTGAGGCACAAAGACCTACTAAAACCAGAGTACAGCAGCTGTACTCAATGAACACTGTGGGAGCTCCACAGAGTGATGAAAGGACTAAATTACCGCAAACTGTAAATACAGATTTATTTCATTAAAATACGAGGTAACTGCTGCAGCCATCTCTTGTTCAAACAGACATTTGCCTCTTTAAGGAAAAAAAAGCTGGCATCTATGTATATACATAGTCCTAACTCCTTAAAGAAAATTTGCATTTCTCCTAAGATAACACCTGTATTAATACACAGCAAAATCAACAGTTTCTATGAATCCCTTTAAATTTAAAGAAATTCCACACAGAAGCCAGAAAGGAAAACAAGCAAAAATATGATAATCTTCTATCATCGTGTTAGCAAGAATAGTCCTCTCCCATTTAATTCAAATGCAAGATTTACGTAATTTGTTACAAAGATTATGTTGAAAATTCAACATACTACGGTAAAAAAAACTACAATATATTCATATATAATTGCACCTTTAATATGAAAGACAGAAGACTATAAATAGCTAACTTAACTCACAAATAGAGCAACCAGACTGAATAATTTTATTCTGATCCTATGTAATAAATTATTAATAAATTTAGTAAATTATTTGCGCAAACTATGTCAACAATCAATTGAAGCAATGAAAAACTCTCATTGAAAAGCCTGTTCAGAAAATTATTTGACAAAAAAATTTATAACTGAAAAACTATTCATATATGTATAATTAAATATCTCTCATAAATCTTAAGTCAAATAATTACGTTTCCCATGCGGTGTGACAGAAATCATCCTACAATAGCAGTTTATATTATATCCCCACGGGTAAAATTCTAATTTTAATCAGATCAGGAACTAAAAATTCATTTGTCTTATCCCTTTTCTTTTCAGATCATTTTTCCTCATCTCTCTTATTTCCTTTCACATTCTGATTTCCTTCAAGATGCCCAACAGTCTTATGATGCTCTTCAACTCAGCATCCACCCATCTAACACTGGACAGATATTCCAAAATGTCTGGTTAACCTAGGCTGATCAACGGGTAACAAGAGAGGAATGTCAAACTAATCATTCCCTTCTCTCAGGATCACTAAGACATGAAAGCCATCTTTCTCTATTTTATTATGATTGCCACTTATCTCCTAAACATTTATATGGTGATAGAAGGCATTACTAATACATCAGACTTTTTCACATCCGGATTGAATAAAGAAAACAATTTCTTTTTAGGAAAATCATAAAAAATCTTTAACACATCCTTTTCACTTGTAGGTCTGCAAATATTGTAGGTGGCAAGACTATGACTAAAAAGAAAGCACAGTTTAATATCCCATACGAAAATAGGAATCAGGAACTAAAAAGAAGACTTACGTAAAAATTTTAAAATAGTCAACAACTTTTCTCATCTTCTATCTTCATCTAAGATTATCAACTAAACATGGAAACCATTCACATCACAGAAATGCTGTTCCCCCACTAAATAGGTTTTTGACCCACGTATTTGAAAAACACGAAGTACAGATTGCAGGAAGCAGTGGGGAAAGAGTGACAGAAAAAGGGAAGGGTGAGAGGGAAGGAAAGAAAGGAAGAAATAAAACACAGCTGACAAAACTGCTGACACTAAGATGATTTAGGTAACTCTGATTTCATCATCTAAGTCTCTTTTACCACTATTAATAGCTGAGACATTTAAATAAAAGATCAGGATCCGCATCCACTCTGGCACAGATACTCTGACTAGTTCTAGGCACACCATTTGGCTTATTTTATCATCTGCCCCTAGACAAAAGTGTAAGGTTGACGTCTAAAAGGAATTTTTATTAACAGACAGTAACTGTTTCATCAAGGATACTAAATTATAGCAAGATAGGAGAAATAAGTCCTTAGTGTCCCTATACCACTATTAGCATGACTATAGTTAACAATAATATAGAGTTTTAAATAGCTAGAAGGAGGATATTGAATGTTCCCAACATAAAGAAAGTATACATACATGTTTGAGATGTGAATATACTAATTACCCTGACCTGATCACTATACATTACGTGTATCGCAACATTACTGTGTACCCCATAAATATGTACAATCATTGTGTCTATTAAAAAATTTTTAATGAAAACATTATAAAACACTTTTTAAAAGTTTTGTCAACAAACGTTAACATCCTGGTGAATAAGCTAATTTCTGTTTAATGAGTTATCTTGTCTCTCTGACTTATGAAGTTAGGTCAACGCTACTGCTAGTGAACCAGCATCCCCACAAAATGGGCAGCAGTTGTCCTAAGAGGGATAAGTCTAGAGGCTCTCTTCCCTGACTTCTAAGTAACAACAGAGTTCCAGAATGGGGACCCAAAGGTAAGCAGGACAGATGCAAAGTACCTCAAGGGTTACCAAGTTCATCACCCAATGGCCCCATTTTTATGTTTCTCAAATCCTTTTTCTAAGGTCATGGGGCAGGAACAGCCACTGGTCTAATTCATATTTCAAAATGTGTATGGCTTTATAAAAAGAACATGGTCAGCAGTTTTTCCACCCCAATAGTATGAGAACTAAATCAGCACAACAGTAACCAGCTCACAGGTTTATCACTGGGTCTCACTCTTCCAAAAGTTCTCTTTTGAGACCTTTTGTTTTTTCTGTCAATGGAAACCAAGAAGACACAACTTGATATAGTTCAAATGCTTTACTTGACTTCATTCCCCAAATCAAACCATAGAGAAATAAGGCTTCTGTTTTTTCCCATTAATAAATATCTCAGAATTTGTAATAATAAACTTTCTGTTTCTAAAATGAGTCTATGTTTAGAGTCAATGCTATTCTATAGATGGCAAAAACTAAGTAGTAAGACTAAGACTAGGATATGGTTTGGTTTTTTTTTTTTACAACTTAGTCTCTTTACCTAGGATTACATATGTTAAATGCCACTTTAAAAAATAGTCATCTTTTAAAAAAGTTGACCCTTAACCAACATGGGTTTGAATTGCGTGGGTCCACTTACATGCAGATTTTCTTCAGCCTCTGCCACCCCCGAGACAGCAAGACCAACCCCTCCTCTTCCTCTTGCTCCTCAGCCTACGCAACGTGAAGACAACTGAGGATGAAGTTCTTTATGATGATCCACTTCCACTTAATGAATAGTAGATATATTTTCTCTTCCTTATAATTTTCTTAATAACATTTTCTTTTCTCTAGCTTACTTTACCGTAAGAATACAGTATATAATACATGTAACGTACAAAATCTGCATTCATCGACTTATCAGTAAGGCTTCTGATCAACAGTAGCTATTAGTAATTAAATGTTGAGGGAGTCGAAAGTTATATATGAATTTTCAACTGCACAGGGTCAGTGCCCCTAACCGCTGCATTGTTCAAGGGTCAACTGTATTTCCTTTTCTTCACGCACACATCTTTACACACACTGCAAGCCTCTCACTGTAAACACTTACCTGACTTTTTTGCCTTGCTCAGTGAGCATCTTTACCAAATCAGCGATGGGGTACTGAGCTTTGGCTGCACAGAGACCATACCCTGCAAGGAACATTAAGAACACAGAAGAAGTGTTTTTTATTTTGAAATTTCTGAACTACAACTTCTCTCTTGGTCAAAACACATTTTTATGACAACATAGGCAATCAGTTAAGAGGACTAGAAAATGAAAGCAAACCTATAATCTGAACTTTTAAGAATACTGGCCTAAATTTGAAATTCAAAATCTAATGATCTCTTGTCAGTCCTCTGTAGTGTCTGATAACTGCTGGGCACCCCCTCCCCACACACCATACACACACCTGCGTACACCCTCTCTTCTCTCTCTCCTCTCTCTTCATACTTGGCTATGATTACACTGCAGCCCCTTGGTTCCCCTTCTAACTTTACTGTTCTTTCTCAAATTCTTTGAATAGTTTTTCTCCTTCTGTTTTTTCCCCTTAAATGATAAAGTTTTCCAAAACGGTTTAACTTTGCCCCTTGTGTTCTCCTTGAAAATCTCGGATTATCCTATGGCTTCAACAACCATCGATTCCCGTCTGCCTGCAAACCTGACCTGTCGTTCGAGCACCAGCACAGCACACCCACTGTCCCACCTCCATCTCAAACTTAGTATCTCCAAAAAAGAACTTAAAATTTCTCCCCATACCCAAGGAAAAAAATCTCTCCATATTTCTGATGTTGTTACAGGTATAACCAAGAACTTCAGTCATCTTCATTCTCCTTTATCCCTCCGTTTTATCCATTCTGCCTGTACAAGGAACCTCACATCTGTCCCTACTTTTATACTCCCATCCTTCTAAATGCCAAGTCTCTGCTCAAGCTATTCCCTCTGCCTTCCCCCACCCCAACAACATCCATCCTCTAAGGCTCAAAAGAAATCCTCACTTCCCTACAAACCTTACAGACCTTCATAGGATCCTCATGATAGGAAAATTATCTACATAGTTCAGCTTAGCCCTTATCATTAGCCACCTTGCGTTACTGATCTACCCATTTCACTTCATCACTAGATGGAAATTGTCTACAGGAAAAAGATCATGTCCTCTACATCATTACAGCCTCACACTCCAGCATGGTGTTTCTCAACCGTAAGACCAATGCCACTTTGGCTGGAAGCATTCATTATGCAGGAGTGTCCCATGCATCACGGTACATTTAGTTTATCTGCTTCCACTAATTGACAGCAGCAGCCCTACCTTTGTGACAACCAAAAACCCAAATCCATATGCACATGTTTCTAATGCCCCTAAAAAGCAATATTGCCCTAAGTTAAGAGGGCTCGCACCTTAACATTTAGTTCAGCTAATGTTTGTTATTTTTGTCTCAGTAAATAACCAATGAATAAACTACCCAAATGTAAAATCAGATTTTATTTATGGAAAATTTATATGATAGCATAGTAGAGTTAAAATCTTAATCCGAAACCAATGTATTACCTATAATATCACAGCATGCTGCGATAACAGTTAAGAACTGAGCTAAACCTCAGAAAATTGGGAAACTGAGGCCTGGAGAGATTTAATGGCTTGTCAATGTCATATAGGTTGTTAGAGACGTAGCTTTTAAAAACAGAAGTCAGGTGGCATGACTCCCAGACCAAGCTCTTTCTACTAGGCCATACTGCCTTCTCTTATTGAAAACTACGTGATTCTTGATATTTAAATATTTATTTTTGAAACAAGACTAACATTTACTGAGTAAGTCTAATGAGTTAGCTAAACACTCTCAAGTACTATATCTAATTTAATCTTGACAACAGGCCCAAAAATTACCAATGAGAAGAAAATAACCAAGATTCAAAATGAATTAAACATGTGTGGAATCACAGAAAGCCACAGCAAGATCCCATACATCAATTTATAGAATCTCCACATGATGCCCAAAATATTAAAACTGAGAATTCTCAGTATTTTCACTTTGACATCATAAAGTTGCTACTATGTTTTTTCCATTACATTTTCAAAAATAAAGAAGTTCCAATTCTATTTTTTCCTATTACAAAAAATTGTTCTAATGTAAGTACAATAAAAATTATAGGTTGTTTGCTTTTTGTTTTTTGTTTGTTTGTTTGTTTGTTTTACCTGGAGTAATAATAATGTTATTAGCTTCTCGAATCATGTCAATTGCATTGTCAAGGTTGATTTCCGTATGTGTACCAGAAATTTCCATGGGTTTTCCACCAGCTGTTGAAGTGGTACCATAACCTCCAAGAATCACATTAGCCAGGGAGCGATTCATTGCCTGAAGAGCAAAATTATCAGCTGTGAAAGTTTAATACACATAATTTTTCCGAATGGTATAAATTTTGTGTAAAAAGTTGTTTAGTTGATCATTTAAAACATTTTAACCCAATAAATTTGAGCTGGCTTCTAAATATTACTTCAAAAATTTAAATGACAGAAGACATCTAAGAACCACATTATTTTTTCCCTATCAAATCAATTGCACATTGATATATTTTCAGTAAAAAAGTAAGGCCGGGCGCAGTGGCTCACGTCTGTAATCCTAGCACTCTGGGAGGCCGTGGCAGGCAGATCACTCAAGGTCAGGAGTTCGAAACCAGCCTGAGCAAGAGCGAGACCTCGTCTCTACTATAAACAGAAAGAAATTAATTGGCCAACTAAGAATATATAGAAAATATTAGCCGGGCATGGTGGCACATGCCTGTAGTCCCAGCTACTTGGGAGGCTGAGGCAGAAGCATTGCTTGAGCCCAGGAATTTGAGGTTGCTGTGAGCTAGGCTGATGCCATGGCACTCACTCTAGCCTGGGCAATAGAGTGAGACCCTGTCTCAAAAAAAAAAAAAAAAAAAGTAAATAAAAACAAAGAAGAAGTTAATATAAAATTATCAGTAAAATCAAGAAATTAATGAAAAATTCAGGTCTACTTATTATTGTCTGAACGCTGATTGAGTAACTTTTGCCTCCATGTTTATGTGCATTTCACCATAGTAAAAGAAGACTAAAGAGAATAACAGGAAATAAGACATTTTACAAGTCAACCCTACAGATCTCTTGGGTGAATTCTGCTACCAGAAACAAGCTGTGAACAGGCACCTGGGAAGAATCAAAATCAAAAGGATCATTTCATTTAGAACTCTGCTGCCCTCCGTCATCAAGAAAATAAGAAATGTGGGGCTTGATACCATCTTATTGTCCAAATCGATTACAGCTCTTTGAAGCCCCATACCCAAGTTGTAATAGAAGTAACTGAATTCATCATTAGGATCCTAAAACATTTCACTTCCAAACAGGTAGATGAATGAGGTTAATATTCCTTAAAATTTATACCCACCCTTTTAACTAGAAAATCAATCTCAAAAAAAATAAAGGCACTTCTCATTGCATCTCATTTGTAATCATCCAAGAATGTGCCATACAAATGCCACAACTGAAATATGTGCCAATAACTGATCTGATCTTGAAAAACAGTTCATTTGTAGACCTCTGGAGGTAGGGTGGTAAAAGAAAAGGAAAGAGGCTAGACGTTCTGAGTAATCAAGCACATTTTAAGAATTCAAATCACTGACTGCACATGATTAAAAGTCATTCTACATGATCATAACTGAATTTATCACTTCAGGAAAAATTCTAAAAATTCATTAAACCTTATTTTAAGAGTCGTGATAAATATATTGATCCATTATACCACTTAAAAGCTACGTAAGAGTCAATTTATTACTTAAAAAAAAGACAATACTTTATTATTTAAAAAGCACCTAGAGATCTTCAATAAGTATCACATTAGGGAAAACATGGCCACCCATACAATGATGGCCCAGCCTACTACTAGCTCAGTGGAGACATCTGCGTTACTACCGAAGTGAGACACAGGCAATGGCACGGAGGAAAAGGAACATAGAAGATGAGCAAAAAGCCATACTTTGATAAAGGCAGCTTATAAAGAATATAAATTATAAAGACGATAGACCAAAATGTTGTCAGAACTTTAATTGTTTCTTTGACCTAAACTCATTTATCAAACACAACATCCACATTTTATAGAACCCAAAGTCTGGTAAGGTTGTCTATAATTACATTCAAGAAAAAGCCTGAAATATCTTTATGTACATTATTAATGAATCAGAGGGTCAGAGAACAATCAAATTAATGCTTTCAATTAAGTTCATAAATTCCAATCTGACATGAAGTTTTAAATTCTTAACACATCCTTCCATATTTAAAGCCAAGGTTTAATGAAAACCCAAATAGCCATATCTGAGACTTCCCCAACATTCAACTTTTGTTGACATTGATAAATCTTTTCTAGTTTTGAATTACAGAATCCCACAATTCAGCTATCAAAAAATAGGTTTTACCAAATTTTTGCCCTTAAAAATTCATTCTAAGGACTATTTCAGACATAAAGATATTTCTTTCACATGTAACTTTTTAACTGTGGAGGGGTGGGATATGCTTGAAAAGTAGTGGGGGAGTGGAATTAGGGGTCTCAATAGGGGAAAGGAATTCCTCAAAAACTGATTCATGTGATTAACTGTACACCTCGGTAAATTCGCTGAAAATCATTTAATTGTACACTTAAAATGGAGTGTTGGTTGTACGTAGATACAGTTGGAGCACTATGTATGTACTCT
>CAUYRT010037846.1:0-23815 GCA_963574885.1 Lepilemur ruficaudatus | reverse complement strand
TTTTTCCATCTTATAATAGCCTTCTCATATTTTGATTTCAAGATTGTACTGTCTTCATAAAATGAGTTGGGAAGTAGCTTCTCTCGTTCTACTCTTTAGAAAAGTATGTTTTTCATGTGAAAATTCTTGTAATGACTATATATTCCCATGATGATTAACAAAATAATCTTAATTTAAAAGGCACTTGGCTGTTTTGGGATTTTTGATAGAGGCCAATCTCACTGGAGTTAGGTGGTATCTCATTGTGGTTTTGATTTACATTTCTCTAATGATTAGAGATGTTGAACATTTTTTTATATGTTTGCTGGCCATTATTCTATCTTCTTTGGAAAAGTGTCTGTTCATTTCCATTGTCCATTTGTTGATGGGGTTGTTTGATTTTTTTCCTGTTAATTCTTTTGAGTTCTAAATAGATTCTTGTTATCAGTCCTTTATCGAAAGTGTAGAGAGCAAATATTTTCTCCCATTCTGTAGGTTGTCTATTTGCTCTAAAGCTATTTATCTTTGATCAGAGCACAAGGAGAGAATGGTAAGGGAGGAACCAACATGTCAGAGTAAATGTTGTGGATAGAGTGATATGTGTAACTAATCTTTGTCCATTTGTATGTGTACATTCATCTACTCAACAATTATGAGTTGGGACCTACTGTATCTTACGTGATGAAGCTACATGGATAAAACTGACAGTTTAGTTTAATTATTCATTGCCTAGTGAAGGAAGCCAAGAAGTTACTAGATCAATATCCTAGAGTGTGTTAAAAACCACAACAGAGGTGAATGCAGGATACTTTTTAAAGAACATCTCTGGAGAGATTCCCGAACAGGGAGAGATTCTTGACTGAGGAAATTTGAAAATAGTTTATTTTTTCATGAGATTAAGCAAAATATGAGAAAGATTTAGTTCAAAAGAGGACAGAAAATTTGTTCCAAATGAAAGAAACCCTAAGAGAGAAATATCCTAGAGGGGCAGGAGATGAAACAAATAGAATTATTGACTCTGTCATAGTTGAAAGATGTGATTCACTCAGTCAAGTATTTTGTCAGTATCTATTCTATGCCCAGTTATGCAATTTTTCCAACCTTGAATTGTATATTACTTCAGAGTTTTAAATTTATTGCATATATTACCTACTAATTTTCATGAGTGTCCTTGAGGTAGAGAAGGAAAATATATATTGCTGTCAAGGGATGCACTTACTAATGAAGGTAAAATCAGACTCTCCAGTGTATTAGAATAGTCATTAGTTATCTTATTCAGTAAATAATTATGGAGTTCAATTTACATGACAGTCACTGTTTTGGGTGCCGGAGATAACAGCAGTCAAGAATGTAAGGTTCCTGTCCCATGGGCCTTACATTAGAGAGAAATACTATTTAATACATACGTATGGCATACATACATGCCTTCATGCACAAATGCATCCATACAAACAAATGCATACATACAACAGCACAATGTATGTTGAATGGCATTAAATGTTATGGAAAACTAGAAAGAAGATAAAAGCGTATGAAAGATGTCAGGTAGAGTTGGATGGTCTGGCTTCCCTGGCCAGACTTTACATGGGGTAATCAGAAAGCACCTTATCGATAAGGTGACAGTGGATCAGGGACCTGAAAGAGATAAGAAGAAGAGCTAGATGAAGGAAATAAAAAGTGCAAAGGCCCTAGAGCAGGATCATGCAGGAGCCAGAAAGAAAGCCCAGTGAGAATAAAAGAAGATGAGATCAGAAAGGAAATATAGGGCCAGGTCATCTGAAAGGGCTTCAAGGCCATTCTAAAGACAGAAGAAACCATAGCAAAGCCTAAACCTTTCTTTATACCATATATATAATCACTGTTATTAATCCAGCAGGAAAGAACCCAATGTTTTGTCAGAGATATCCAGTTTCTTAATGTTCCTCTTGAAACAAAAGAAAGATCTATATGTATGGTTTCAGTCATTTAATTCTCAAAACTAATTCCATTGATTTAATGTGTCACTCACTGGAGTTTAATTAAAAATTATTAAATGGGGATTCACAGTTGTGGGTAGGCATTTGTGTTTGTGTGTTCGTGGAAAAATGAATAGTGGGGATGGAAATTTTGAATTTAATGATTTTCTATAGAATCCTTTTAATTTGTGGTGTGTCAGCTTTTGTATTTTCAGGGAATTTATGTATACATCATCAGAAATGAATCTTTAAATAACTAGAGTTGCTAAATAAAAGATTTCAGAAAAATATGCTAAATGTATGTTACAGAATTTTATAAATTCTTTCTAAAACATTATTTTGATAAATTCATGCCAATGTTTGTATTTTCCTTATCTTCAAAAGATACATTGGTAAACACAATCTTATGTGATGATGTGAAAGTTCTTGTTTGAGCCAATTTAAACAGTGTCTTTTCTCTAACAGTAAATCATTCCTATCCACTATGCATGAAACTGCCCCATCCTTCCCACCACTCAAACACATACATACAATGTATCATTAAGTTCACTTTAAAAAATGCTAAATATCATATTTATTTTTTAAATAATTTGATAATCTTCTTACCTAATTTTAAACTAATTATAGGTACAATCAAGTTGTCCACAGAGAATGCATATGCCATTTTGAGATTGTTATACGCCCTTTTATATTTTAGAATGAGGAGCCTGTATTTTCCAGAGATGGCAGCAAATTCTTCATGACAGTTCCTGTTAAGCAAGGGGGCCGTGGAGAATTTCACCACATAGCTATGTTCCTCATCCAGGTAAGCAAAGGTTTGATTTCATTGTCATCATGTCCCTGAAGGCCCAATTCTTGTGACATTCTGAGACTACATTTAATGCCTGTGAAGGCCAGCCATGTATCCAATTCATAGACATCCTGGGAAGAAGACCTCCATCCACAGCCATAAATGCAAGCTATATCTTCCCACAAAACAATCTCAACATGCAGTAAAATGTAGTGAGCTACACACGTGTCCTAGGAACTGAAGGCTTTGGAACATAGAATTGAATAAATTGTGGTACACGCACACAAGCAAATACAATGCAGATTTTAAAAAACAGGACAAAATAGATTTTTATGTTAAATAACATACAGATTTTATATTACAAAATATAACAGAGTCAGTGTGATATTTTATGGACTTTCTGATAAAAGGAGGAGAAATGGCTATTGT
This sequence comes from Lepilemur ruficaudatus, assembly GCA_963574885.1. Taxonomy (NCBI): domain Eukaryota; kingdom Metazoa; phylum Chordata; class Mammalia; order Primates; family Lepilemuridae; genus Lepilemur; species Lepilemur ruficaudatus. The sequence goes on along the minus strand of CAUYRT010037846.1, from coordinate 20,662 downwards.
TTTCCTCTAAGCTTCAAAAAAATACTAACAATTTACATAGTTTTATTTAATTATTAAAAAAGTCAATGAGTTCACACTAAGTGGTTTAAATATGACAGGGTTAATGAGTCAATTTGAATTTAATTTCCCATAGAAAACATTCATGAGACAATAAAGTTTCCTTCAAAATTAAATAAATAAATATCCTACTCTCACAGGAAAAAGGCTTTATAATGACAAGTCATTGTGGTTGAATTGGAATCTTTATCAGATTTTTACAAACAAACTAGCCAAGAATTATTTTATACCTCCCAAAATATAGAGGAAATATAAATGTGGCAAAAGATCCCTAACCAAGCTCACTATTTTTATGTTGCTAGAACCTTCAAGACCTGTGCTTATTCTCAAATGGTTACCATTACCTATATACACATATTTGTACTGGGCAGCTTAATGCTTTGAAGTCTCAAAATTTTATGTCAACAGTTTAAAATTTAAAATTTGTTCAAGGTCTGTGTTATCGAAATAATTGTCATGATTTTAACTTTAATTTTAATCAAGGCTGAAATAAATAATTTGGAACATATATAATTTCCACAGTAGAGATGTAGATTGATTTCATGGTATATTATTAAGGTTAAAAACAGGTTATAGACAAATATATAATGCAATCCCATTTATGTTCTAAATGAAGGGATACATTTATATATGAATAAAATTTGGGGCATTTTTTAACTAAGCTATTAAAATGATTATATCAGGCAGGTAGAATTAGGGGAACTTTACTTTTTTATGTGAACTGCAGGGAGCTTCACCAGCAAATTGCTTTACTTGGTGAACTTTTGCTAAGTAAGAGTAAATTTGGTTATCATAAATATTAGGGAACTATTTTGACTAAAAAAATTCACACTTTCCAAATCTTATAATTAATTGTGGCATTTTATTGAATTTTTAAATCCCAGTATTTTATATTCAATAAGCTGTGTAAAAACCTAAGTGGTAAAGATTATGTAAAAATTGTGGATACTTATAATGAAAGATAGGAAAAGATGTACCATGCATCTTTATATATACCATTTCAAAAAGAAAGCAGTCTATTCCAAGAATTAGGAAGAGAAATAGTATCTTTTAAAAAGTATACTATTGGGTGGGGTTATGACATTGGCACATAGGATTTAAATCTTTACAAACCTAACGAAGAATTCCTTATAAGCCTTGGGAAGAAATACTTCGTTTTCAATCCAAAGCAGCCTGACATGCATTTCTTTAGCAACTTCAATGAATAGATGTGTTTGCTTTGTTCATCTCCTACGTGGAGAATGTGACAAAGTTTCATTGAAGTAGAAAAACATTTTGCTCTATTCTGGTTGTTCTTCAGGAAATTTGTAGTTTGTCTCACTGAGAAATGAACATGAGACTGACTTCGCCACAATGAGGTATATCAATGTAACAAAATTGCACTTGTATCCCATGAATATATACAAATAAAAAAATAAATGGGGGAAAAAGAAATGAACGTGACTGCTTGATTATTTATGGATACTTTGTCAATTCACTAAAATTAGTTTACTTTGTTGATGAGTCAGGGGTCAGTACTTAGGTAAATACAATTTATACCTAAGTTTAAAACCACACAAACACATACACACATTATTTTAGGAAACTTATGAATCATTTAGGACTGCTTTATTGACATATATACACTATAAAATTTTGAAAAATTCAAACTAAATAAACTGAATGAAGGAGAATATGAAATCACCCCCAATCTTAGCATTTCACATTCTCATACTTTTAATCAATTAGTGTGTATATTTTCAATTCTTTTTTACATGAAGATATATAATTTCCCTTAAAGATTGCAAATATAATATATATTGGTAACATTTAAAAAATAACTTGTGATCATTTTCTCATATCATTTAATTATATTCTTAATATTTAACATTTAATATTTTTCTTAAATGTGATTTTAATAGCTGATCAACATTACATCAAATAGATATATGATACTGTGCTTAAATGATCCACTTTTATTCATCATTGTGATTATTTCTATTTTTTGGTATTAAAAATAATTCAAAGGTACACACTTTTGTACATAAACACATTTTTCTATTTCTAATTCTTACCACAGAATTACATTTCTAGATGTTTAAAAGGTATGCATGGAAAGCATATGCATATGTATGCATTTGTTTAGGTTTTGATATGTAGCACCAAATTCGGCCTCCAAAAAACAGCATAGTAATTTACAGTTAAAAAGTAATGAATGCCAGTATCGATGACTTTTAACTCCTCTTCCTTCCCTTGCTATTTTACATTATTCCACTTAATATTGACATGCCCATAAAGTGAGAAATGACAGGACATGTACCTTGGAAGCCCACAGTTAGCAAGACCGTCTTTGCAGTATTTCAGGCTTAGGTATGTTTGAGAGCTTCCTGGTTCACTAAGAATGTATTTATTTGTGTGAAGTATCTTACTAAATAAAATTAGTAAATTTTTGCAAATAGTTTGCTTTCTTACACAATTAGTAAGTAAATAAAAACCATTAATTAGAGACCAAGCTACAGAATTATTGCCTTCAGGTTATTTTCATTATGAAGAATTACGGTTGTCACTACTTGTATTTCAGTGCTTTTTTCTTATTTACAAAAGCTATCCTTGTTAAAATGATTCCAAAAGATAAAAAGAGAGTGAATTCATGAGTCTTCTCCTTTTAAACATTATTGTCATTTTATGTAAGCTACAATATTGCATCCTGATAGTTTAAGTTTAAACTAAATTTTAAAGGAATACTTTTTCCATAATGCTAAATAATGTTGAAAAATATTAATATTGAGTTAGCTGGATATATCTAGATAAGAATTATTTATTGTTCAATGTTTTATTTAGGGGAAATTTGTTGTAATTATAGATGTCACTGTACATAAAGCTTATTTACATTGTGGATTATTTCTTTAGTATTGATTAACAGAACTGAAAGTCCTGGTTCAAAAGTAAAATATTTCTAAGCCCACATATTTCTGGAATATATATATTTCCAGATTACTTTCCATATGAACATGTGAAGGCCAAATTCGTGAGTGTTTTCTCTGTTTCAATATATTCCATTAAAGACAATATTAAATAAAACTATGGCTTTTCTGGAAATTTACATAGCTAAGATAATTGTTCTAGAGTGTTCCATATTTATATTGCTATCAGTTTACATACTTCCTGAATCATACACTAATGCAAAACTTTTTACCTCAGACCATTAAATTTTGATTACTTCAATATTCCCCCAATCCCTCCCCCTAAAATATTTGTTATGTAGGATTCTAACTAATGAATTCCCCTTTCTGGAATGGTAGAATCCTAAACCCTGCAATTTAGGCTGCAGTTAAGAGACAGGTTTTTATCAAAGGCATGGCCACCTTTTCCTCTCAAATATGGGGTAAGCAGAGTTTTCATTATATTCAGTGGTTCAGATTTATGGGTGGAAGGACTTGCCTATCATCTTCCAAAATTGTGTTAAATGAAAAATTATATGTTGGTGAGTCTATTCACTTTCTCTATTCAGCAACACAAAGTTTTGCCTATGAGGCTGATGATTTCACTTGGAGCTATTTTAAGTGCTGTTATTCATTACAAATATTGTAGAAAATAGCATGCCCCCAATTCACAATTCTACCACCTAATCAACCCAATAAAATTATTTCATTAAATTATACCACTGTATCTGATTAGGACATTGTCTGAAAACAATTAGCTCATCTGATGTGATGAATAGACAGTAAATTAAAGCATGCTATTTTTAAGCACTATAACATTTTCCTTATTTAGAAGCTGTAAAAGTTAAACAAAATTTAATGTAAGAAATTTGAATGAACGGAGTGTAATCAGGTAAAAAGTACATGCAATGTGTTTCCAATTTGTAAACAGAAATATAAAATTAATATTTAACTTGTTTGAGTAAGATAAGATCTCCACCAATTCAAGGAGGGGTGCCTGATGTTTAATGTCCAAATAAAAATATTCCAGTCTAGATTTTTAGCCCTCTTTTAAGAATGAAAAAAATCACTAGTTTTATTGCTTTTTATTCTAAAATGAAAATTGAAGTATGAATATAATTTAAATTATATTGTCATATTGCCTTTATTAAAAATTTACCATGGTTATACTCCTACTTGGTGTTTCTATTCTGCTGAATTAATATAGCAGAAATTAAGGATACATAGAAAGAAAAAAAAATGTTACTGTGGTGTAAAAATTCCTACTCTTTTCTACTTTGTTACATGACTTTTCCTATGATTTTATTTCTGCTTAAGGAGTTTGATCTAACTCAAGTGCAAAGACTCCCTTGTGAAATCTAGTCAAGTCCCTTTGTTAGGTTTGATCTTGATCTCTGTTCTCGGCTCATGGCTGGAGAATGACCAGACACACCAAAGTAAGGCAAACATGAGGTGACATTTATTGAGGGCCAGCAAGATAGGACTATAGAGCAAGAGCAAGACACAGGTTTACAAAGCAGATACATACACCACAGATGATGACCAGACCCTTTGTAGCAGCAGATAAATAGAGTTTGGTTATGGTCTGGATCTTGTTTTAAGATGTCTGGATAGGGACCTCCCTGTTGTTCAGATGTCACCATGGAACCACTTCGATTGTACAGTTGGGAGTGGCATGACCTGAGTTTTACTACGCATGTGGATTCTAGGTCACTTTCCAGACTGTATTGTGTCTATGCTGCTTGGCCCGTGGGCCAGACAGTCCTCTGCATTCTTGTGCAGTTGGCGTGCTAAGTTCTGATTGGCAGATTCGTAGGGTGTTCCCTTCTCCCCAGGTACAGCAGTAGCTCAGAGAAGGATTAGGGTGGGGCAGGACCAAGATGGAGGTCAGGGGCCCACCCCTAGCCTTCTTGCAAGATGGAGCAATTGCACCAAGCCAGGCACAAACGTTTATCCCCAGGAGACCTGGAATTCCTTTTAACTATCTAACACCTTGATATTTATTGTTGACCTATTTTGTAGTCATCTACCACATTCTTATTGGTATTGGGATTGTTTACCTAGAGTCCAGATCAAAATTAATGTGCTCACTGCTATGATATACTGATATATATTATTGGAAAACAAGTGCATGCTATTATATAATATGTGATGGGAGTTTAACTTATTCCCTAACCTGTATTTTCCCTGGTAGAGAAAAAGCAAGCGAACAGTTATGGAAATTTGAAACAAAATGAAAAGATTGTGAGGTTGTTATTAAGGCTTCCAACACGAGATATTTTGGTCCTACATTTAGAGGCATAATATTTTGTACCAAATAGATCATTGAAGTATATAGCATATAATTTTATTTTATTTTTTGTACACTGTATTCAAACATTTTACAAGCACTGGATTTTTTCTCATGACCATTTTACTCCAGAAACTCTCTTTTTTTAAAGCACACACATGCACACACACACGCACGCACACACACCAACATTCCCTAAACAATAGGGAAAATAGTCAATCTAAAAATCTGTGAACAAAAAGTATCTCCAGTTATTTACAAATAGTAAGCAAAGTTTCTTCCATTTATTTATTTATTTGGAGACAGGGTCTCGCTCTGTTGCCTGGGCAGGAGGGGAGTGGCATCATCATAGCTCACTGAAGCCTCAAACTCCTGGGCTTAAGCCATCTTTCTGCGTCAGCTTCCTGCATAGCTAGGACTACAGATGTGCACCACCACCCCTGAATAATTTTTCTATTTTTTGTAGAGAAGGAGACTATGTTGCTCAGGCTGGTCTTGAACTCCCTACCTCAGGTGATCCTCCCACTTCAGACTCCCAAAGTGCTAGAATTACAGTCATGATCCACTGCATCTGGCCACTTTTTTTTATTTTTTTGAGATTTTTTTTCATCTTGAAATTGGTGCCAAAGATGCACTAAAACCTTGAAATTTTAGCATCCTGTCCTCATTGGCTCATTCAAAGCAGGGCCTGGAAATGAGTAAGTGGAACCAACTACTGAATTATTGTACAGTGGAGACTTGGCAATGAAACCTTGGGTGTCAGAACTCTGTGCCAGCCTTTGGGTTGTGCAGTTCTCGTATCTCACAAACTGGGTCTCGTCTTTGCACTTGTACCTTTAGTCAACAAATACTTCATATCACAGTCATGCATCAGACAGTATTCAAAGAAGTTGATATAAAGAAGCCACATGCTTGTTGAACTTAAACAGCTAGAAGTCTAGAGAACATCCTTTAACAACAAGGAATAGACTATTTAGGGAGACATTGGAATGCAGATGCATACCAATATGACAGATAATTTTTTGAAGGAAGATTCTAATATTACATGTACATAGTGGAGTACAGAATGCTCTTTCAGTTTATACTTTAAGTACTATGGGAAAGTAGATATTATAATAAAATTCTTCTATATGAAACTAGATTCTACACATATTTATATTAAAAGGCATTGGAAGTATTACTCAGCTAATAGATTACATTCTCTGAAAACAATGCAATTGAATTATGATTCAGCAAAAAAATTTGATCAGCAAAAAAATTTATAACTTTTAAAAAGCCATTATCTGCAAATAAAATATAATCTCTATATTATTCATGGACTTAAGATGAAATCAATAAATACTTAGAAATAAATAAAAATACTATATATTCCAATATATGGGATACATATACATGTTTAATAATTATGGTAAAATTATTTACCAATTATTGTTTAATAATTATGGTAAAATTTATAGCATTTAATTAAACAAACATTTAATTTTATGTGTGTGTGTATACGTACATATATATAAGCATCCAATGTCAGAATCTAGATAAAGAACTGAACAAATTCAAATGTAGAAGGAAGGAAATGAGAAATGAAATAGATGAAATTAACAAGCTAGAAAGCAAAGATAAAATAAAGCGGTATCTATTGAGGTTAGTTAAAAATCAAGAAAGTACCAAAGTATAAGAAAGTATAAGCAGTGGAAAGAGAGCAAAACTGCAGATTTTAAAATGTTAAAAAAAGTTATGAATAACTTTATGTCAACAAATTTGAAGGCTTAGGAAAAATGAGTAAATTCTAGAAAAATACATCAAATCTGATTTAAGAAACAATCTATATTGTTCCATAGTATTAAGAAAAGGAAATCAGTGTTTTATTTAGCATCAGGCAGAGATGGATTTTAAGGGTGTATTATACAATTATTCAAGGAATATGCATTTCCAATTTTATAGAAATACTTTCTGAGAATAGAAAAAGATGTCATATTTTAAAATACATTTTATGAAGTAGATATCATCTTTTACCAAAAATAGACTGAGTCAATATGAAAAAGGACAGTATGAGAAAGAAGGTTAATAAAATTTTAGGAAGAAAAAAAAAAAAAAGATCCTAAACCAAATATCGGCAAATTGAATTTTTTAATGCATTAAAAAGATAACTATTATTTTTCACACAGAAATGCTAAATTTGCTTAAAACTTAAGCAAAACTTAAGATATTTCACTGCATTTACATCTTCATGAGAAAAATTATAATCATAATAGATACAGACACAGGATCCATTAAATTTTAGAAAATAATATTCAAAAACATTAGAAATTAGTAATAAAAGGAATTTCTTTAAGCTGATAAAGACATTCATCTTAAATTTCATTGATATATCATAATTGACAATGGAATATTAGTAACATTCCCTTTAAAATCATCACTGAGATAAGGAATCAAAATGGGGTAGCTTGAACATACACAAAACCAGAAATGACAGTTTTTAAAATTATCATCTAAGAGAGGGACAGAAAAAAAAATGATAGGGGGAAGTATCTCTTGGAATATTGGTGGTAAGGAAAAGGTGTAAAATAGTGATAGAAATTAAAGATCCTATAGAAAAAAAATATTAGATATTACAGTACACGTATCTACTTCTAACATGTAGACCCCCTTGGTGTACTACTCTTCAGGGTACTAGTAAGAGAAAGCTAGTGAGCCACCTAACCCTTCAGCACCCTTATGTATGTATATCCTGGAAAATCCAGGATATTTCTAAAGAACAAAGTACGGCTGTCAGACACACAAAGTTACTCTTTGAGGAAAACTGAATGTAGGAAGAAAGATTTTTCAATAGATGAAAATACTTCCCTAGGAAAAACAACTATAAAGCAGAGGAATACTATAAAACAATCCTACAGTATCAATTAAATATCATCAAATAACCACTTGCAGTTATAAAATTATTTAAAATATTTATTTTTAACTTCTAAGAAAAAAGCAAAATGAAATTATTCCAAGATACCTATCATACACTGGGCTCTGAAGAAAGCAAACTGTGAAGTGAAGATTAGCCTACAGGACAATTATTCCAGAGTATATCAGTAACTTTGGAAAGGTGGGGAAAGAAACAAGATTGAGCAGATGAATTTGAGGTGTGCTGCCATCTGAATGAAGGCCTCAGCTGATGCCACAGAGAGTTTTGGCCTGGGATGCCCCTTCAGAGTAGTCCCAAGTCAGGGCAAGAGGGCTCAGTTTCTATACTCCACTGTTGATCAGACTGTCCTTAGTGGGGGCAGCCTTTGAAAAGAGATGTTATTTTGGATGAGGCAGTTTTCTTCATACTGGTGTCTTAGTCAGTTTGGGTTGCCGTAACAAATACCAAAGACTGGGTGGCTTAAACAGCAGACATTTGTTTCTCACAGTTCAGGGGTTGGAAAGTTAAAGATCAAGGTGCCACCCAATTTGATTCCTGGGTGCAGATAGTGATCTTACTGTCTCCTAACATGGCAGAGAGAAAAAGATAATCTCTCTCTTCTCTCTTCTTCTAAGGAAATTAATTCCATGATGAGAATTCCACTCTCATGACCTAATTATTAATACTTTCCAAAGGTCCCATCTCCAAACACCATCACATTAGGGATTAGGGCTTCGACATATGAATTTGCAAAGGAGCCAGATATACAGTCTGTAGCACCAAGTGATCCTGAAAGAAGAGAGACCACTGAAGGCAGAAAACTGATAAGCCACGCTCCATAAGTGAAGTAGCTCCTTTGTTCCAGAGGGAGTTGTAATTGGTACACCATAGCATCCACCACATCACTATTTCTTATCTATTAGGTTGTCAAAAACTCAAACACTGAACAATGTACACTATAATGTATCTGTGGGGAAAAAGGAGCTCTTACTCATTGCTGCTAGATATGCAAAATGATACTGTCCTTATTGAGGAGCATATCCTAAAGATATATTCCTGCACATTAAACAAACAAACATATACACAGGATTAATCACTGCAGCATTGTTTGAGATGTGCATCATTGGAGGCTAGTTAAATAAAATATGGTACATCCACACAACAGAGAACTATGCAGAAATAAAAAGATGGAGAAAGGCCTTTAATAATTGATACAGAGTGACCACCATTCTGTCTACATCGTATGTGTTTGCAAATTTAGGTTTACATTTATAGTTATAAAATATAAATACTTTTTAGTTATCATTTTTTCCAAAAGAAAATAAAAAATAAATGAAGGATTTTTTTTTAATGTAATGAGTGAGAATGGGCATAGGGATGAGAATAGGACTTCTCCCAGCATATACATATATATACACACACACATATAATGTATATTTTTGAGCCATGTACATATTTTTAAAAGAAAATTAAATAAAAAGAATGAGGGTATCAAAGCCTTAATTGAAATACTAGAGAAGCAAATCTACCTAAATATAAATCAAACTGATAATAATTTAATTGAACATATTACTACAAACACACATATTTATACACACCTCCACAGAGATACAAAGAGCATATGGAAATCTAGCTATTTATCTATCTACCTACCTACATCCTCTATCTATAGATACATGTATTAAAATGTCCTCTAAAACAGGCCTAGAACTAATAACATCAGCAGCCATGAGCACACCTAACCCCATGTCCTGATATCTAAATACCATAATCCAGTGGAAAGAACTGAGCTCATTGGAGAAATGATCACTCACAGGTATGGGACAGAGGAAACAAAATGATTTGCAACATTTTATGTACAGAGATCGAGGAAGTGCTCAAAGATTAATGTACTTGTATCTAAAGAATAGACAGTTTGGCTTGAAGGGGTTCCCACTAACCAAATTTTGAGATTCTTTCAGCACCATAAAGAACAGCAACAGTCATGGAATGTAACACATTGTATTAATAAGATTTGAGTCCATAGTAATATGAGGAGGAGGGATGGAAAGAAAACATGGTACACACACGGGAGGGAGAAAATTAGTAGAAATTTTTTACAGAAGAATGCCACCTAATAAATATAGGAGATATTTAGAATTAAAAAATCACTTTGAAATGATAATTTAATCAGGGAAAGGTCATGAATGATTCCAAAACTACTGAGTGAAAAGTTCATGGGGAAACACATCCCACTTTTAATTACAAGGCAAAATGTACTTTTATGACAAAGAGATCTCGCAGTTTTCACGCAAACAGCCTTACCGTGATGGGAAGACCTGTAATGATGTGCATCCTAGTATGAAGCACAGAGGTGTCCAATATCACCCATACAATATTCTTGCCAAAATGTTTTGCCTAAATTAAATAATAAGAAAACAATTGGATAAACCCAAAATGCTCAATAATCTATGTAAGACCACTAGATCAGCAGTCTTAAAAATGGTGAAAATGTAGAAAACAAATAAGATAGAATGACAGTTTTACTTTATAAGAGCTAAAGAGACGACAGTTCTGTGCAATATGTAAACCTTGATTGGGTTCAGTATTTAAAAATATATATCATACATAAAATTTATATATACACATACATATGTATAAAATTAAATTATTTGGGAGAGTTGTGTAAATTTAGTGTAGACTACATATTTAGATTATAATAATTTTCATTGATTTGATTTGTTATTTGCTTATGTGGAAAAATATTTTTAATCTTGAGAAATATATTCAGTGTTGAAATAACCTGATGCCTGCAACTCACTTTCAAATGTTTCAGAAGACTAAATGCAGGGGATAGCAAGTACTCAAAATGTTGACCTTTGGTGAATCTAGGTAAAAATTGTATGCAGTATTCATTGCACTATCCATTCAACTTTCTGTAGGTTTGAGTATTTTCTGAATCAATAGGAAATGGATGAGATGCAGTTTTATACTCATTAATTTGATAAAGATCAAGTAATCCGATGAAAATAACTATTGGTGAGGAAGTAGGGAAGAGGTGAGGTTAACAAAAATTCATATTGTTAGTAGACTATAAATTGCTACAACTTTGGAAAATAATTTGACACTAGTTAAGTAGAAAACATGCATATCCTCTTACCAAGAAATCCCCTCCCAGGTGTTTGTCTCAGAAAACTCTCTGGCATGCACATCAGGAGATATTAATAAGAATGTTCATAGGCAAATTGTTTTTAAGATCAAAAATTTGGAAACAACTTGAATGCCAGATAGAACATAAATGATGCTATATTATTACAATAAAATGCCATATAGCTGTGAAAATAAACTGTGGCTATAGACATCAACATGGATTCTTCTCAGAAACAAATTGTTGAGTGAAAACAGAAAATCTTATCGTAATTCCCATACTGCAAAGGTTAAAAAGACATGTAACACTGAGTATCTATGTGGAGTCAAGTTTATTCTGAAATGTTCTCTTTAAAGCTGTCCAAACTGCACAGCAGCCGGCCATTTAGATGAGAAATCCTAGGCTGGTGCCAAATGCTGCTGTCAAGATAGTGCACTTGGTGTATTCTCACCTGAAGGAGTTTTCTAAATGATTTTCCTGTAGCACAGAAATAAAGGCACCATTTTACCTGGGTTTCTGTTTATTGGAATCCATGCACATCCCTGAGATTTAGAACAGAAAACCGAACGGTAGCTGTGAATTAAAGAATCAAAAGTGGCACAGGCAGTTGGTACTTTCGTGTTTACTGGAGAGATGCTGTTTAAATAAAAAGAAAATCAATATTTTCTATTTCTTTACAGAGTAAAAGTGAGCAAATTACCGTGCGGCATCTGACATCAGGAAACTGGGAAGTGATAAAGATCTTGGCATATGATGAAACCACTCAAAAAATGTGAGTGTTTTCGGTTCTCTAGTCAGGCTGAAAGTCAGGGTTGTCAAATGCGATCTTTTCTACCAGAATTATGTTTTACTTACCATAGCCCTAGTCAAAACAAGCGAGCCACGGAAAGAATAAATTTTTTTTTAAAGACATCCTCTGCACTTCACGCAAAGACTTCTTACACAGCTGCACACAGTGCGCGTGCAATACAGACACGCGCACACACGCAGAGAGACTGAGAGAGATTATGAAAAGGGGTGATCTCAGGTTGAAAAAACGTTTCCCAGATGGATCATAGCCCTGTAACTGAATAACGAAACAGCTCTTGACTGTCTTTCAACAATTTTGAAAATGCAAGCGAAAACTCAGCGTACCAAATAGATCCGTGTCTGACGGTTGTGTTGTTTTCTTTCTTGCGCAGTTACTTTCTGAGCACCGAGTCTTCTCCCAGAGGGAGGCAGCTGTACAGGTGAGTGGCGAGCAAGGACCTCCTTACACAGGTTGGCTTCTCAATGGCCATGTACACAATGTAAAGAAGGGATGGAAAAATGTGATGCGTTATTTCAGTGTGGCTAGGGGACAGCAAAGTCTGACAGAGCCTCACACTCTTGGACCAGACCCTTGGCTCCAGTGGAACCTGGGTGGAGATCACTTTCTCCTTTGCTGTTCCCTCCTAATTTTTTTCTTCACCTGCTTTTGCAGTTTCAAAATATCCTTCTTTTGTGCCTTGCTTCTCTCAATTCCCCCACACCAGAGGCATTTACATATGATTCCCTATGGCCTCTTCTTCTGCTAAGTCTCTTTTTTGAATTTTCAGTGCATTAATGTGGCACATGTGAAATTTATTCCTGAACAACATAATGGCATTGTGAACACTTAGTCAAGTGTATCAAGTAGAAGCTTTCTTTTTTTTTGTCCGTAGTTCATAAAATCCAATGAGGTGTTTTAGCAGAAGGCATCCTTATTTAAATAAAGAATGTTCATTGCTTACTAAAATAAGTCAATGTATGGAGAATATTTGCATCTGCCCAATTTTCCCAAATGCAAAGCTATATTCATACAAAGGACTTAAAATCATACCTATTTATTATTAAAATGTCTCCTCACTAAGAAAACTTTCACCAGGACCTCACAAGAATGACTTTTGTTTTTGGCTGGCAAAAAACCTATTCTAGACTTTATATACATGTTCTAATTTCCATTTCACAGATCCATTTTTAAAGTGTCAAAACTGCCCTGGTATATTCCCAGTGGAAATTCATCATGCATGAAGAAGTGTCACTTCTGATTCTTACCAAGAAGCCTAGACTTTCCTTTGAGAGTAAAAATGCATCTTTGAAGTACCCTAACTTCCTCTAATTTACCCACACACTCTTATTTATGCACAATTAACTTTCATCTGAAGCAAGCCTCTCCTTTTATCACCTCTCTCAATATATCAGTTTTATGTTCTTAGTTTAGTCTCTTGAACCTCTTGAAACCCATGTTCTCAATTCTAATGACGTCCAGAGTAAGGAAAGCTATTTATTTAGAGATGCTGATTAAAATTTTGGTTTAGAGGTCTTGACTGAAGTACTGATCACTTTTCCTTTTTGGTGACCTGAAGCTTATCTTTCTTGAAACGTATGTTATGATTGATATTGTTAGCCATGAACAATACTTTAGAGATGTAGAAATATTGATCAATACTTTATAAAACTTCCGTTTTATAAAACTCTTAAAGAAAAATGACAGTATCAGAATATTAGGCTTGATCAGGTTCAGCAAATGCAACTGCCTTAATTTTTCTTCCCCTTATTAGCCTAAAATGTGATTTGAATCACAATGACTCCTTAGATTTGTGGCCATGTCTTATGTCTCTAGTGACTGAGACAGAATAGTCCATATATCTCTGACCTGTACTAGTGTAGCCGACTGCATCATAAAGAAAATGTAGTACCAATAAATTTCCCCTTAAATAGCTCATCAAATCCCACTTGGCTTGATGGTAAGATAATGTTAGTGTTTGACCCAGAAAATGCAATCAGTGTCTTGCCCAGGCTATAAAAATGATCATTCGTTGACAATGTATGGCATTAGACACCTGCAGAATTAGAACTGTCACTATATTCATTGTTACTTATTTTTTGTCTCAAAATTTGCATTTCTTTATTTCAGCAATCTCATAATCTAAATAATGAGAAAATACCAACATAAATCTCCAGGGAACTTGGATCTGAAACCTTTATGGAAGAGTAGAAAGAGAAAGATTTTAAATCTTAGTATGTCACTGAACAGCAACTGCGATGATTTCTAAGCCTCTCTGTGGTGGTGGTTGTACAATACTGTGAATGCAACTAGTGAAACTAAATTGTACACTTCAAAATGGTCAAAATGGCCAATCTTATGTTGTACACATTTTACCACAATTTTACAAAGAGAAAAACATTTGGTATGATTACCTTATAGGTTATGATAAGGGTGAAACTAGCTAATGTGTTTTAAGTGTCTAGTATTTATTACTTGTTTTGACTATTAAAAGAAAATCTTGGATTATAATCAAGCTCACAATATTTTTCAAATATTGGAATCATAAAATTATGATTTTGTGAACTCTACTTAACATTTAACCTCAATTGCTTTTGGTGCTTTTGGTATCTGCCTAAACACCCCTGTTCCCACCCTCATGCCAACAGCATATTGCACATTGAAATCAACATGATAATTATTCATTTATAAATGTATAGTCAAAATCATGTTTTGTTCCAAAATGCAATTGAGAACGTTTTATCCAATCAAGTTTTTTTATGCAAGTTTTTTTTAAACATCCACACTGTTTTCATCCATTGGCATAGGTAATTTTGCATTCAGATTTATTTACATTAATAAAATAAGCAATTCCATATATGAAATTTAACCTTGGCTAAATATCTCAACCCCTCTGACTTTAAGCACCATTATTATAAAATAAAAATGATGATCACTTTTCTCTTCACCTCAATATCTCAAAGTATGTATTATCATTAGCATTTTATGTATTATAATACAAAAATAATTAATGCAAGTTAATTATTAAAAATAATTAAAATTAGTTACATTTTTATAACTAATTTTAATTATTGTAATAATTAAAATACTTAAAATGTTAAAAATAATTTAAAATAAATGCAAGTATGTGGTGGAAAAATTTGACACTGATGCCAAATTCTATTAATAATATTTAGAATGTTTAATTTAGAAGACCATGAGTTTGATTTTTGTTTAACTGGTGGAAACATTTATTCCTTCTTTCAACTAGTATTTATTGATGGTTACTTAATCCTAGTTTCTGTGGGAAATTCCCTTTAAGGCTTTACACAAAAATATCTATAAAGAAAATGCAAATATTATAACAGTAAGTGATGTTGAGTCCCATGAAAATCAGTTTATTTATAGCCATACTTATATATATACATATATGTGTTATATACATACAGGTATACATAATTTTAATTTTATTACAGAGATTAAAAAAGTGTATTTCTTAATAATGAAAGTAGATGTTTTGCATGTATATGGTGAGTCATAATTTACAAGGAACTTCTATGCAAGCACAGATGTAGCTCCTCTGTTTGTTATATTTAAATATGGGTGTGCACATTCAAGTGCCTGGAATAGTAGCATTTCTAACTTTCTTTTTCTTTCCCCAGTGCTTCTACTGAAGGGTTATTGAATCGCCAATGCATTTCATGTAATTTTATGAAAGAACAATGTACATATTTTGATGCCAGTTTTAGTCCCATGAATCAACATTTCTTATTAATCTGTGAAGGTACGATAATATATGACTTCTTTTTTCTTTTTTAGAACCCAGGTGGTCTGGAAGATAATACATGACTCCTAATAGAACCTATTATATCCATTTTATTTGATCAGTATCTATTATCACTATGAGGAACTGTTACTCTAGCTATATGATTCGATATTCTTAATTTGTAAGTTTTTGTTAAAATTATACATTATGGATTTACTAAGATATAAATCTTACTCATATATTGCATTTAGAAATAAAAATTGGAAGTAAAGCAACACGCACACATGTTCAATGATTTGAACGTGAGCATTTAAAAAAGGTGAATAAACATATTTTATCACCAGAGCCATGCCACAAAAGTGAACTAATCCACATAGTCTTTAGGAAAAGCAGCAGTCTTCTTATTAAAACAATGGCTTGGTTGTTAAGAGATTTAGGATCTTCGGAAATTGAATTCCCTCTTCAGTTCTGAGCAATTGCATTCACCACTATTACTTTTTCTATCTTGTAGCAATATGCTGTAGTCTTACCGGGTTGTCCAGTATCTCTGCGATATATTCATAGAAATCATTTTCCATTTAATATGATACTATATTTCTCAGAGACGAAATGGAATTCATGTACACTCTTAATAATGTGATGAATTGAGTACTACTCAGCTGGTACCTTAACCTGTTCATTTTTAAGACATAAGAAGTAATACAGCAACACTTGCCTTTGGAAGTTATTTTTTTCTTGATTCTGAAGTAATAAATAAAAGAAGTACTCGATTAATGACACCAGAGAAAAAAACATTAGACTTTTAAATAAAGTTCTTTAGAGAAGTGAAGTTTCAAGATAACATCTTACAGTAGCAAATTAACTAGTGTATTTTAAATAATTGGAGATTCTGGTTAATATAGTTTTAAAACTAATAATTAGCCTCCAATTTTTTATTTATCTTGTGGATGAAATATTCCAAATATGCATTCATTCTTCCTTTTTTGGCTGAGTAGTAAATAGAATTTAATCTTGGATCAGTGGATCAGGGGTAAAGGGTTGTGAATCGGCTTTCTGACCGTTGGTGATGATTCTATAAAAGACTAGAGGTAGAGAGTAAAGCACAGAGGATTGGCTATAAACATAGAAATATAAAAGTATAGGGCATTTCTGGGGACGAGGGCATCTTAACGATAATCTCTGCACATGTCCTCACTTTTCTGAATAAAATACCCATAGGCAGGAATGAAATCTACTCATCTGGTTTCTGTTTTGTTATGTTTTAACCATAAAATGCTTCCATTTGAAAAAAAAGAACTCTACTATGTAGACTTTCTAATAATTATTACTTATATATCTTTAAAAGGTTTATATATGTTTTTTTAAACTCCAGGTCCAGGAGTACCAATGGTCAGCCTACACAGCACAGACAACCCAGCAAGTGAGTATACGAGAAGACAATTCACAATAGTTATGGCTGGCATTGACCTTA
Organism: Lepilemur ruficaudatus; assembly: GCA_963574885.1. NCBI lineage: Eukaryota > Metazoa > Chordata > Mammalia > Primates > Lepilemuridae > Lepilemur > Lepilemur ruficaudatus. The sequence continues at coordinate 3,374 of CAUYRT010037846.1, read as the reverse complement.
GGCACCATAATATTTATTCTGAGTGTCATACTTTATAGGACCTTCTTCAAAGGAATCCCCAACATGGGGAAAGCTATGCAGACAGCATCAATTTGATCTTATATATGTAAGTGAAATAATAAAGCAAGTGATATGAGCCATGTTAGAGCAGGAGTTGAATCTTGTATGTCTGAAAAAGAATATCTGTTGTACCTAAATCAAAAGAGGAATGATTGATGAGGCAGATACATTTCAGCCTACTGGCCTTTTAGTGCTCTAGTTCATTCTTTCCTGGGCCTCACATAAGTTATTTCTATAGAATAATGCCATTTGTGGTCATTTGAGAAAATTATGAAAAATATGTTATTTTATATAATTTCTATCTTGTTTATTCCAAATTTCTAGAGTCTTCTAGTTTTATATATTCACTTTTTTATTTATATATTTATTTATTTGTATATATATTCAACTTTCCTCTGGTTATTGAGTAAGCACTTTACTTTGTCAAGCAATGTGACAGAGTCTGGGGCTACACTGAGAAGACAGTCTGTGTTTAAGAATTTACAGTAGAGGCCGGGCGCAGTGGCTCATGCCTGTAATCCGAGCGCTCTGGGAGGCCTAGGTGGGTGGATTGTTTGAACTCAGGAGTTCAAGATCAGCCTGAGCAAGAGTGAGACCGCATCTCTACTAAAATAGAAAGAAATTAACTGGACAACTAAAAATATACATAGAAAAAATTAGCCAGGCATGGTGGCGCATGCCTGTAGTCCCAGCTACTCGGGAGGCTGAGGCAGTAGGATCATGTGAACCCAGGAGTTTGAGGTTGCTGTGAGCTAGGCTGATGCCACAGCACTCTAGCCTGGGCAACAGAGTGAGACTTTGTCTCTAAAAAAAAAAACAAAAACAAAGAACTTACAGTAGAGTAGGTAAGTAAATATGTGGTTAAGCTAATCTTAAAAATGAATAGCCAGATTGCTTCCTGCCTTGTCTTTTTTTTATGTTTGTTTCGTTCTTGCATTATTCTAGATTTGTTTAATCAATGATCTTATGCTCAAATGATTTAACATAAACTACTATAATCTAATAATGAGAATCATACTTATTGACTCAGTTAATCCTCGGAACACACCTGAAGATGATTAATTTAATGATACCTTTTTACAGATGAGAAAATTGAGTCACAGAGAGGTTAGATAACTTGGCCATAGTCAAATTAATAAATAGCAGAACCAGGAATCAAATAAGGCAGTCTGACCCCAGAATAGGGTTTGTAATTAGCTACAATATGACAACACCTTTTTCTACTATGTTCTTGTTTCTTGTATCTATCACATATTATATATTTAAGTAGGAGTCTTAGTTATAGGTCTTGACTTAGAAGAGATAAAAGTAAAAAAGTGTAAGGTTGAATGACAGATGCCATTTTGAGAAAACAGACAACATTTATACTCCTCAAATATTGCCATATGGAAACTTAGTGCCTGTCCTGGACAAAGACAAATTTCTAAATTTGTATTGGATTTTTGTGTGGCTGGAAGATAATGTAGCACATATTTTAGTGTCTATTATTGTATTCCTGTATTCAGTATAAATCTTTTTTCCCCTCCAGGAGTAGTGGGTTTCTTTAAAATTTCAAAATATTTAGGGAGTACAAGTGTTTTTGTTACACGGATAAAGCAAGTTAATCTATTCACTATTAACACTAAAACAAGAATAATGATAATAGACAGTATGGTTAATAAAATGTAAAGAAAATTGAACTTTATAGATAGAAAAATCTGTATAAAATGGGTCCATCACATTGGATATATACACTGTGGGATCTACGACAAGTTAGTTAATCTCTCATAGGATCAATTTCCTGCTTGGCAATTAAGCAATTGGATTTTCAGTGAAAATAAGATATATTCATGACGTATAAGACACACAATACGTAACTATTTGTGTTACATTGCATATTCTGTCACCAAAAAAGGATGATTTAAAATTTTTCCAGTCTGACTTTAATTTAATTTTATTCTACTGTTACAAGTCAATTTTTTTTTCCTAATAACTTCTGCTGCAAATTATAAACATGTCCATCTAAGGGAAATCTTTCTAAGGCCAACCTTCATTGCCTCAGTATCAATAAAAACAAAAACAGGGCTATTAACAGCAGGCAGGTGCTTAATTTTCTTTTCAAATGACTATTACTTAGGATGATAAAATTCATATTCAATGGCAATTAAATCTTTGAGTTAATAAAAGCAAGTACACAGTCATAATTCATTTGGGGGCCATATGAAGTAGAATAGGATGAGGAGAAAATTAAGAAAAGGAAAATTAAAATATTTAATAAATGTAGAAAACCTTTAAACTTACTATTATAGTTTTCAAAGAAATGAAGAGTAAAATGCTGCCATGTGATTTTTCCTAACAAATTAATAACATAAAAATTTTACATTACTACTGAGGATATAATGAGGCTTTTGTAACATGCTAGTAAAGATATAAATTATAACAAATATATTGAAAAAAATAACTCAGTCATAAGACACATCTTTTGTATCTATTTTTTCCTTTTGGTGGTTTATACTGAAGAAATAATTGTAAATAGAGAATATTATATCAAAGCTGTTGATAATAGTAAAAGACGTTATCGATAACAAAAACTGTGGGTTTGTAAATAAATTTCAATGGGATATTACCCAGTGCCCTGTATATCTAGGAGTTGTTCTCCTAGAACCACTTTTAATTCTCAGTTCTTCTCTTCCATGTTCTCTGTCCTAGACGTCTTAGGCTGTGTTCCCCAGTGGCCAACAATTGGATTCAACCAAAGCAAATTCTGTAGGCAACTGGAGAGAGGGAGCAAAGTGTTTTGGATTACCTACTCCACCTGCCCCGTCACTGTGGAGCCACCACAGGCTGGCTGTGATCCTTGGCTGAGGGGAGGTCTCTTCCTTTGACCTTCAGGCCTAACCACTGCCATAAGCCTTGGGTTTTACTGTACTATACAATCCCTTAGGAGGTTTTACTGTACTTACAATCCCTCCTACCCATTGTCTAAATCTATAATTAGTCCTTTCAGTAAAATCTTGTTAAATTATTCCCATTGAAGAGTGTCATCAGTTTCCTAGTAGGATTAAAAATAAAAAATATGTTTATAAATGTCAATTAAAAAACTTTTAAGCTATATTTCTAAGTGATTAAGAGGTCCGAAGGTTTATGCCATTTGAAAAAAACTATTTAAAAGTGCATGTAAAGGCCGGGCGCGATGGCTCACACCTGTAATCCTAGCACTCTGGGAGGCCGAGGTGGGTGGATTGCTCAAGGTCAGGAGTTCGAAACCAGCCTGAGAAAGCGCGAGACCCTGTCTCTACTTAAAATAGAAAGAAATTAATTGGCCAACTAAAAAT
>CAUYRT010037842.1:0-18250 GCA_963574885.1 Lepilemur ruficaudatus | reverse complement strand
CAAAATCATCTGGGATGTTTAAACAGTTTACAGGACTTGGTTCATAGCATGTAGGTTGCAAACAGCTGATCTATTTTATTTTATTATTTTTATTTTTAATTTTATATTTATTATTTAGTTAGGTTAGTTTTTGACAAGAGTGTTGCTCTGTAGCGCCAGGTAGGGTGCAGTGGGGCCATTATAGCTCACTGCAACTTCAAACTCCTGGGTTTAAGCACATCCTCCTGCCTCAGCCTCCCTAGTAGCTGGGACTATAGGCGCGCACCGCTACGCTCAACTAAGAAAGGAGAGGAATTTAAAGAATAAACTGTTTTCTTTCTTTTTTCACTGTTTTAGGGCTTGTGATACCTGCTGCAGATCAGAGATCCCATCAGCTCTCAGAGGGTCAGGATTTAAAAACTGCAGTAATCTGTAAAATAGTTAAAAACAATTTGAAGAAACAGGCGTTTACGTTTCCTCCACTGAGCTATTTTTTAACTCTTCCTTGACAGAGGCAAAATGGACTAAGCGTCCTAAGGCACCGCGGTACGACGGCGGCCCGCTCCACTCTGCTAGGTTACGCTGAGATACAAGGGCCGTGCTGCCTCCCACCCGGGCCAGGCCCGCACCTGTGCCGTGTCGACCCTGCCGTCCGGTCACCTCTGAGAGCACGTGAGACGGGCCCAGCCCAGCTCAGGACCCACTGCCCTACTCCACTGCCTTTATCTCGCGGATAAGAAAACGAGACCAGACGGACCCGTCCGCTACCACCTCCGCTAACCGAGACGAACAAACCTGGAACTGCTTCCTCTGTACCAGCCCCAGCCGCGACACGGGCAAGGACAGTGACAGCAGCACAACTCGGGGACCACACAGGCGCCGGGGACTTCAGGGTGAAGAGCGTGGGTTAAATACGCACATCAAATTGTGTGCCTTCCCACAACCCCATTCCTGCGTGAGGGTTTTCAAATGCAAAAGCCACAAGACCCAAACGCCGTCGACCAACGCACGGATGAACAAAACGTGCTCCCTCCGTGCAGCGGAGCACCACTGAGCCATCAAGAGGAGCAAAGACGGAGATGAATTTTGAAAACGTCATACTGAGTGAACAAAGCCAGTCACGAAGGACCACGTGTCCTTACCACTCTATGTATACCTAATATCCAAAGCAGGAGAATCCACAGAGACAGAGAGTGGATTAGAGGGGAACAGAGAGTGACTGCTAACAGACACAAATTTTTTTGAGGGGGCAACGAAACTGTTCGGAAATGAGACAGCGGTGGTGCTTGCAAACTCTGTGGACGTACTGAAAACCAATGAATTGTGATTTTGAAAGGGTAAATTTCATGGTCTATGAATTATGTCTCAATAAAGCTAATTTTTTTAAAAGCTGCAACGAAGGTGAGAACCGCAGAGTGGACAACATTCCAGAACAAAATTCCAGAAGCTAGAGAATAGACGGGCAGGCAGTCGCGGACTCCACAGACCCAGGAGAGAGCTGGGTCTGACCCAGCCACGGGAGGCCCAGCTCCCACCTTCAGAAGACGCAGGAATCAGGGCCAGGCTCCTCTGGCCGTGGCAGGGTAGCAGGAAGCTCAAAGGAAGGGGTAAGCTCTGGATCGTAGACAGCTACCCACGCCCGTCCTAGGAAGGCCAGGGGGTGATTCTCCGGAGAGGCTGAAACAAAACTCTCAGAACCGCGGCACTGGAGACACGGCTGAGGATGCAGGCGCCATACTGGAAGGAGGAAGGTGCTAAGCAACGAGACCCCGGCCGGCTTCTGCCACTCGGCACCGAGGACAGCAGGAGCCTTCCTTGGGAAATCCGACACCCCCAAGAGAAAAGACCAGAGGGAGGCTGCAAAGGTCCCCACCGCAAGCAGCTCACTCCACGGTGAGACCCACGGTCAACAAGCCTCTGTGCGCCCAGGGCCCGGGCTGGCTCACCAGGCCCCGAAGTTAAAACACGAGCAGACAGTCGAGGACCACGGGACGTCGGAGGAAAGCCTCTAACCTTTCAAAACAGTAATGCAAATTGCAAGAGACAGTGTAGGGAGAGAAAAAACTTGCCCCCAAATGATCAGTGTCCTTAGAAAAATGAGAAAAAGCATCACATACGTGAAACAGCGACAGGACACTGTACAAGAAAAAGACAACAAAAGGAAAACTCCTGCAAATTAAAAATGTGAAATTAGAAATAAAAAACTCAGTAAGAGGACAAAGTTGTGAAAACATTCCAAAAAGTAACGCTTGTGCTTTATTTTTTTTACAGAGATTTAAAAAAAAATAGAAGAAAAAAATATTTTTTAAAAATTACACAACCAATCCAGGAGGTCCATCATCTGAGTCACGGGAGATCTTGAAAGAAGATACTATACAACACGCAGCAGAGGAGAGCAGTGAAAAAGTCAAGAGGGCGTCCCCGGAGTGAGGGACACGGGGACTGAAGGAAGGGGTCCACCGAGTGCCAGCCGCAACAATGGAACCACACAAAGGCGCAGTGCCACGAAATCTGCAAACACTGGGAATGAAGGGAAGGTCCCCTACGTACCCAGGAGAGAGAAAGGGGGACAAGAGTCATACACTACACAGACTAAGGAGTCAGGATGGAGTGGAATTCTCAACAACAACACTGGAGACTAGAAGGTAAAGCAGAAACGCCCTCAACACCCACACCCGAACTACTGACCGAGTGTGAGGATAGTCCACAGGCATTTACGCAAAGTCTCCAAAGATTCTGTGTCTCATGTTTCCCTTCCCAGGAAGCTACTGGAGGATGTCCTCCACCAAAGCAAGGGAGGAAGCCAGGTAAAAGGACGGTAGAATATCCAGAAGAAAGGGGACTGAATTCGAGACAGTCACAGGATGTCGGTGACGACGAACACAGGACGCTGCACCCGACACAGACCAAAGCGGGGTGGAGGGTCTGGAGAGGTTTCTGAGGACACGTGAGAACACCGAGTTTAAAACTGAGATTACACAACAGAGGAGAAGTCTGGAGATTCATCAGTGAAGATGTATAGAAAACTACGAAAAGAACGAACAACAGAAGGTGATTACTACCTTCAGGTAAACCAAAAAGCCACGTGAGAACAGAGGCAACCACACCCTATCACCGCGTGGCTCGACAGCTGGAGGGCGCTTATCTGCTCCGAGCCCACGTGCACTGAGCTGTCATCTCACCAGGATCACGATGCAGAGGGTAGGATCACGGGAGGAACGAAGCTTGATTTCAAGAGGGAAGAGGGGTGGCACAGCAGAGCTGAGTCCTCACTGTCCGCCGCGCGTGCGTGCGGGCAGAGGGCTCCAGTCAGGAAGGACAGCTCCCGACCCCAGCGTCCGACAGCCTGCGTGCAGGGTGTCCTGCTGCGGGCTCTAAGAAGCCCTGCGGTTCAAACTCTGGTATCAAAGCAATATTATAAAGAATACAGGAAATGTCTGTCTTAACTAAATGGATGGTACAAAGTCGGTACACATTAAAATGTTTAAAGGAAGACAAATTAAGAATAAAAAATGTATACTATCGGAGGAACGAGGGTGCAGGAAAGATGGAAAGGCAAAGAATTGCCAAGAAGCTACTGGGTTGCATTACACATCGAAGATGAGAAGCGACGGGGCAAGCCGGCCACCACCCCATTCTCCTATACCAGGACATCTTTTTTTCTTTTTTTTAAGACACAGAGTCTTGCTCTGTCACCCACGCTGGAGGACAGCAGTGCAATCATAGCTCACTGTAACCTTGAGCTCCTGACCTTGAGCCATCCTCCCGCCTAGGCCTCCCAGAGCGCTGGGATTACAGGCGTGAGCCACCAAGCCTGGCATAGGACATCTTAATCAATCAGAAAAGTACCCTCCTTAGCACTTTTGGCTGTGGTGTCAAAATTCTCTATGAAATAATGCTGCAGGGGTCTGGGCAGCACGGTGAGACTCCACCTCTACAACAAAGAAACGAGCCAGGCGTGGTGCTGTGCCTGCAGTCCCAGCTACTGGGGAGGCTGAGGTGGGAGGACGGCTGCAGCCCAGGAGTTTGGGGCTGCAGGGAGCTACTGCACTACCATGGTGACAGAGCGAGGCCCTGTCTAAAATACATAAATCCGTCATGCTCAGGGAGTCACTACCCACCAACCAGGGTTGAGTTTCGTCTACGACCCCCAGCACACGCCCTAGGGCAGCTGCTGAAGCTGGGGACAGGTTGGAAATTATATCTCAGACCCAATCTAAGCTGCCTAGTCATCTCCAGAAGCTCTAAGGGAACAGAGCGGTTTCTTTCGGATACCCGAAAATCTCTAAAGAGAAATCTGCCACTTGGGCCCTTGAACTCTGGACACGGACCCTGATTGCTCTCTCTACCACCCAAGGATCCGGGATTCCGACGGAGAAGGTGGTGAGATCCTGGCCTGGGAAAGACTGCATCTGGGGTGACCTCCCACTCAACTCACTGTAGTTTCGGGGTTTCCAAACGTGCTATGTGAAGGAACAGGCCTAAGGAAGAAGAGACAGAGCCACTTGCTAGAGTTTACAAACTCGAGCGATGTTCTCGGTGTAAGAAGCAGGCAAGAGAAGAGAACGACAGGCTCCCAACAGAGGAGTGTGAGCGGCATTTACTGGCAACATGCCATGGTCACTCTGTCCCCTTCTCTAACGTCGCTGTTATTATCATCATCACATATGAAGTTACAGGGAGGTGACATCTGCAAACCCATGACTGAGCACCCTTGAGGGAAGGGTGTCTTCACTACTCTGACCAGAGATGGCGGGCACATGGTCCTCCAGACTCTGGAAACAGCACGGGCAACCCAGGACCATTTGCTCTGGTCAAGGAGAAGGATCACATGATCACCAGCTCGTCTTCGTGTTTCTAAGAAAACCACTGCCTTCTTTCTTCTTTGCTCTTTAATCTTGAATCACACTTCAAGGTTCCCTGGAACCCACAGCGGACTGACAGAATAACTCATGCAGTTTAATCAGTGGGTTCTAAGTAAAGAGCATTTAGCAGAGCAGGAGACGGGACAAAACTCTCTAACACAAAAACAACAGGGAATAGAGTATTTCAGGGTTAATTTGCCAGCTTATAATTTAAAATAATAAAAGAAGGAAATGAGTTGCATGAATACTGCAAGGCCTTCTGTTCCAAAGGCAACAACCATCTGCCCTGGGAGGAGAGTGTCAACCAGGTGCACTGACGCCACCCCCAGCTCTGGGGTCTCCACGGCAGCCTTGGACGCCTTGGCCCTAGAACACTGTGAGATGCCCCTAAGGGGCAAGAGGTCCTCGTGAGCCATCAGTACGGCCTCTGGGAAGCCGGGCAGCCCAGCCGGCACAGCTGCGTGGTCAACGCCCTCCCTCCGACCCCGGGCCGTCAGTGGGTACGATGTGACCTGCCCACCTCCGAACCGTCTTAAACGCTTTGTTGCGCTGCTGGCTCCAGAGTAGCCACAGTTATTTGGAACGTGAAACTGTTCAGGCTAGTATGGCAAAAAGTGTCATAAAAATTGGCATGAAAGTATTTTATAGATGACACAAGTATAAAACGAAGTTATTACTCTGTTGTTAACAGTTTCTCTAGCAGGTGGTGGACTTATTTAACATCAGAAAAACGGGAAGAAACCAAACACCAACCCACAGAAAATCAACAGCCCGAAAGATCAACCGTATCTTAATTCTTTTTTCATTTTTCTGAAACAGGGTCTCACTCCATTGCCTGGGCTAGAGTGCAGTGGCATCATCACAGCTCACAGCAACCTCCAACTCCTGGGCTCAAGCGATCCTCCTGCCTCAGTCTCCCAAGCAGCTGGGACTACAGATGCGCACCACCATGCCCGGCTAATTTTTCTTTTTTTTGTAGAGACGGGGTCTCGCTCTTGCTCAGACCAGTCTTAAACTCCTGACCTCGGGAATCCTCCCGCCTTGGCCTCCCAAAGTGCCAGGATTACAGGCGTGAGCCACCGCACCTGTCCCTCTAACTCATTTTGTAAAATTCACCACGAGAATCAGGAAGAAGAAGAAAACAACTACTGACCCTAGAACGAAGCTTCAGACGGAAAAATCGACCCCAGTGAATGGAAAAGAAAACACTCACTTCAAAGCCTGCAGGAGACTTGCTGTGTGTATACCTTACGATGGGAGCACAGGTTTGAAATTAATAATAAAATATGTGAATTTGTTTTGCTTGTAATTTTATTATAATTAGTTAAATACAAATACACAATTCAGGCCAAGAAAAAACTCTTACTTCACGCAGCCATTCTTCTCGTCGCATTCCTTCTTCTCCGCCAACCTGAGCGGCTTCTCGTTCGGCTTCCGACTTAAAGAACCAGAAATTGAGAAACATTCATTAAAACTTGTGAACCCATTTATCCCAAGCATGAAGATATCTTTATTTTCCAGGAGGAAATTTAAGAGGCACCACCGAGGAACTGGTTTATCTACATAAGGACGTTTCTGGGAGAACTGAAGCTTAGCCCTTTAAGTATGGAAGCACTCTGGAAACTTCTGTGCTGGCCAAGAGGAAGCAAGCGCACCACAGCCTCTCCCTCCTCCTCACCACAGCCAGAGACCTTGGGTAGGGCACAGAACACAGGGAGAGAGGTAAACACTTGAAAAGCCAACAGAATCACAGAGCACTTCCTGGGTTTTTTTCTGTTTCCTGGTGTTGAGCCACAGGTGAACTGTGTGGCAGACACAGATGTCACAAATGCCAGGAGAGCACCAGGTACGGTGGCGCACACCTGTGGTCCCTGTGACCTGGGAGGCTGAGGCAGGAGAGGATCACCTGAGCCCAGGAGTTGGAGGGTGCAGCGAGCTGTGATCACCCACTGCACTCCAGCCAGGGCAACAGAGCAAGACCCCGTCTCTAAAAACAGACAAACAAAAAGCTTGAGAGAGACTGCCCCTCTCTCAAGCCAGAGAGCTGGGGAGAGGCAGCATTTAAACCGGGCAGTGTGGGGAATCCCCACTGATTTTCTTTCCTTGGTCTTTTTCTCTCCTGGCTCTGCGTCGAGGTCAGCTCCATCTGGGAGCTGCACACAGCAAAAGCAACAGCGACATGGTCACCTAGAAGCCCCAGAGAAAACCTGTCCCTGCAGCCGGAGGAACTGGGAAACAGGAGCCCTGCGGTCCACAGGCTGCATGCAGGAAATCTCCATCTTCCTCGCTCCCTTATTTCTGTTTTTTTGTTGTTGTTGTTTGTTTGTTTGTTTGTTTTTGAGACAAAGTCTCGCTCTGTTGCCCGGGCTAGAGTGCTGTGGTGTCAGCCTAGCTCACAGCAACCTCAACCTCCTGGGCTCAAGCAATCCTCCTGCCTCAGCCTCCCGAGTAGCTGGGACTACATGCATGCACCACCATGTCCGGCTAATTTTTTATATATATTTTTAGTTGGCCAATTAATTTCTTTCCATTTTTCAGTAGAGACAAAGTCTCGCTCTTGCTCAGGCTGGTTTTGAACTCCAGACCTCGAGCGATCCTCCCGCCTCAGCCTCCCAGAGGGCTGGGATTATAGGCATGAGCCACCGCGCCCAGGTATCCAGATTCTTGAAGCAAGCGTTCTTTCTACTTGGCTGAACAGGGCACTTCCTGCAATCTCGCCCTCTGAGGACGTGCTGGCGTCTCTTAGCTCAACCTTGGAAGCTCCTGGAGCCTCCGTCCAACAAGGGAAAAGGAGGCTCTAGAGCCACCGTCAGTTTCCAGCCAACTGTGCTAACCAACTGTCACAACATTTTTCCTTTAAATTAATGTATGTTTAATCAAAATTTCCTGGGCCACTCTCTTCTGGAAATGGAGTCCCATCCTGCCATCAGTCTTACAGAGCACTGTGTAAGACAACACTTAACTCTCTAGCCGACCACACTGAATTTTCACACCGCACCTGGCTGCGGGCATGTCTGGATCGGTATAGATGGTTACGCCCCTCTCTGTTGGCCAGTACGCTGAAGACGCAACACACTGCAAAAAAAAAAAGTTTTTTCACAAAGATTATGTATGCTAGCAAGATATATATTCTTTCGGAACCAAAATTCCATGGGAATTATTCCCATAAACAACCCTTCCGGCCAGTTTTCACGCTCGCACAGACATGGAAGGACAGAGACCTGGAATGCTGGGCGGTCACGCCATTGCTGTGACCCCTAGACCGAAACGTCCAAAGAGCAGGCAGCTGGCATTTCACATATGTATGCATGTTTATTTAGAGGCAGAGTCTCACCCTTGTCACCCGGGCTGCAGTGCAGTGGCGCAATCACAGCTCACTATAACCTCAAAGTCCTGAGCTCAGGCGATCCTCCTGCCTCAGCCTCCCAAGTAGCTGGGACGACAGGCATGAGCCACCACATCCAGTTCATTTTTTAATTTTTTGTAGAGAGGGGGTCTCGCTATATTGCCTAGGCTGGTCTTGAACTCCTGGCCTCCCAAAGTGCTTGGATGACAGCCACCACACTGGGCTCTTCAGATAATCAGTATTTGAAATGTTTTGCAATTACTTTTACCTGTTTTGTCAAAGAAACTGAAGGGCAGGTTAGATCTGAACTGTTAGAATGTCCCCAAATCCCAGACATTCACACTCTTGCTAAAATGAGAATAAACACTCAATTTCGTAGGGAGGCCACTGGGCCAGGAGCAAGAAGGTGGCACAAGATGAGCCGGAGTTACCTTGTTCTTTCAAAATAAGCAAACATGCGTACTGTATTTTTTCATGAAAAAACCATAATAGCCAAGGATTTTTGAACAGAAAATATACTTTCTATTCATTGGTTCCCATGGTTCCTAATGGCTTTCAAAAGAGAATATTCTAAAATCAATATTCTATAAACTTTATATTCAAGGAACATTTAAAACATACAACCTTATTTATATCTTTCAAAGAGCTGCACTGCTGTTTCTTTTCAGATTTATCTTTTGGTGACTCTCTCAATGAATCCACATTACATTTTATAGCTTTATCTGCAAAATAAAAATAGTATAAAAAAGCTGCCTTAAAAATAGTATTAACAGATAGAACATAGGACAAAAAGGAATAAAAAACAAATACCATTATAAAATCTTAACACATAAAATTATTACGGAACAGGGTTTTGTATTAAACTTTGCTTGAGGGAATTAAATTTTAAAATCCTGTTTCAACCTTTACTGTAAAAAGACGTACAAGTTCTAATAATCCCATACCAGACTGCTGAGAATGGAACCTAATCTACTTCCCCGGCGTGGCAGACGCATTTCCCTGCGAGGGCCACGGCGATGTCTCCCAGCACCACGCTCCAGCCCCAGTGGGAGGCAGGGTCTGCACTCCCCTCCCAGGAAGCTGGGTGGGCTCAGAGCGACCACGAGAGACGCCACGCGACTTCCACGGCGAGATCGCAGAAGCACCGAACTATGACTTGCTCTCCTGGATGCCCACGTTTGGGACCCAGCTACCGTGTTGTGAGGAAGCAGCCACACAGAAAGGTATTTCAGAGGACAGTCTGGCAGTTCCTGTAACATTCACACGCTTTACGATCCGACCATCTCACTCTTAAATAGTTCCACAAAAGTAAATGAAAACGTACGCCCACAAAGTCTTGCCAAAGAAGGCTCACTGCAGCTTCATAACAGCTACAAGCTGAAAGCAACCCCGCGGTTGACAAATACAAGGCGGATAAATAAGCCACAGTGTGTTCACGCCACGTGACGCTGCTTGGCAATGAAAGGACGGAACTTCTAACCCACGCAGCAAGGAGAAATGCGACAGACGTTAAGACTGAGCAATGCAAGCTCACAAACATGAAAGACTGGGCTGTGAGGACAGAAAGCAGAGCCACAGCTGCCCCTGGAGGGGAGCGGACCAGAAGGTCTTTCTGGGGAGGTGAAAGTGTTCGTACCTTAATCGGGATTTGGGTGATACAGCTTTAAACTTTTGTTAAACTCGTTAAACTGTACACTTAAATTTGCGCATTTTATTCTCAGCAATTATGTACCAATAAAATTTGTAAAATTAAAAAACTTTTAGGCGGGCGCGGTGGCTCACGCCTGTAATCCTAGCATTCTGGGAGGCCGAGGCGGGTGGATTGCTTAAGGTCAGGAGTTCGAAACCAGCCTGAACAAAAGCGAGACCCCGTCTCTACCATAAATAGAAAGAAATTAATTGGCCAACTAAAGATATATATAGAAAAAATTAGCCAGGCGTGGTGACACATGCCTGTAGTCCCAGCTACTCGGGAGGCTGAGGCAGAAAGATCGCTTTAGCCCAGGATTTTGAGGTTGCTGTGAGCTAGGCTGATGCCACGGCACTCTAGCCAGGGCAGAGTGAGACTCTGTCTCAAAAAAAAAAAAACACAAAAAAAAACTTTTAAAATCAAATAACCAAGAAATAAAAGAATAGACAGTATTTATGAAATAAAAGAGGTGAAAACACAGACATAAAAAAGAGCCAATTAGAATGCTAAACAATAAAAAATAGTCATCAAATTGAAAACCCAAAAGATGGACTAAACATTAGGCTAGAAGCGAAGAGAAAAAATGGTAAACTAAAAAGTTAAGAAAATCTCTGAGAAATCAGTTCAGAGAAACAGAAGATAGGAAATGTAAACAAGAGGCCACGAGAAATGAAGGACAGACGAGGAAACCGGTGACCTATGTCTGACAGATGCAGGCAGAGAAGAGGAAGAAAAAGGTCCCTGAAGATGTCAACACCTAACACGCTTCAAACACTCAAGGTAGACGTGAGTTCTGTAACTGAAAAATTCCAGGTGTCAACAGAGTACATTTTGAACCACCCTCTTGTTACCACACTGTAGAGAACCTGCAGAAATAGCAGAGATAAAGGAAAACCTAAGCAGTCCGTTGACCGAGCGTGCCAGTTGCCAGCCGTACCGGCTGTTCTGTGCATGACAACCGACCGCTCCTCACAGTAGCTTTTTTGCTGTTGTCCATCGTGACCTTTCCCTTTTCAAAGATTCTCACAGTTCACTCCAGCACTGGTCGCAGCAGGCAGGAAACAACGGCCGCGCACTGATGGGGGCTACTTAATCACGGCACACGCACACAGTGGAAAGCCGGGCAGTGATTAACACAGCGATGCAGACGCCTGGCGCTTTTACTGCCCCAGTGGACACGGAGACAACACAGCCACATCGACAACACGGGCGACCTGCAGCAGTGACTCTCACCTGGAACCCTGCGGGAGGCACATCAGACTCTGGGACAGCGGCCACACGAGCCGCTGGCGGCCACGGGCCAGACGCCGTGAACGCGGAGTCCCACCCAACTGACTCCCGAAGGGTGGGGATGGCACCTCCCCGTGTCCCAGAAGGGGGGAGACCGACACCCTGACCGTCTCACATTGGAGACTACGTCCTTAATCGGATGTTGTACTGGCTATATCTGACCTAGAAAGAAGTTCGGCCACACGTTAGGAAAAAACACCACAAAGAGACATGTATAATAGGACCCCACTTCTGTGAGATAAAAATTTCATACCTGCCCTCTGCAAAACTTTGGAAAGAAAGACTGAAATTGTAACAAGCAGGCAGGCAAGCCGACACGTCTTTACAATTTTACAATCTACATAAACCACATTGCCCAAGTAACTGAAAATACGTTTACGTGCAGGGAGCATTCTAAGTGGCCAACGCGTTAATCCAGCTGCGGCTCACCACGGACGCCGTGAAGCCGCGCACCCATGGGGCCGCGGTAAGTCCCCACTGATGCCGTCAGCAGGTCCTTGGAACTGCGACTCCGACCTCAACCACGCACAGCACGTCCTCGAGGGACGTCCCGCTCAGGGTCACTTCACTGTGACGTCATTTCACTCAAAGTCAGTTTCCAAGAACCCGCCGACGGCATCAGGAGAGGACTCTGTTCACGTGTCCGACGTAAGAGTGACGCGGTGCAGGGCCTGCCACGGGGCCGAGACATTCGACCGTGTCCCGCAGCTCTGATTCGCGAACTATCTTGAAGACACGGAATTAAAGACTCGCTATCTCTGCCCCCAGACGCGTGTCTTCCCTATGTTTGTGCACCCTGCTGCTTACGATAAAAACCCATCGCAGACACACACTCGTCCTATACACTGAGGACGAACAGGAGTCACTGGTCTGCGGCTGGGCTGGGACAGGTCAGTCCCACACGAGAGCCAGCGCCCGCGGTGTCCTACGTCACAGCCAAACCTCTGAGTACGGGGGGGGGGGGGGGGGGCGGAGTACCTCTCTCGGCAACCACGTCGTAAACTGACTGTACTGAATTAGGAGAAAAGGGAATTACCACAGCCCTCCTAAACAACCTTTAAAATCTTTCGACACTTCATTCTTTCACGCTTTCTATAAAATAAACCAAACTAGCAGAACTCACGCGGTATCGCAGGAGCCGGCCCCGGCTCGCCGACGACGCCCTTGCGCCATGTGTGCTGGAGAGACCGCGCCAGCAAGTTTAAGCCACGTGAATCTGACGGAGAGAATCAATTTCAGAATTATAGCATGAAATAAAGCCCAAAATAAAAACGTGAGCTCTTGGTGTAACTTCTGCTTTTGCCATAAGATTACGGGAGACCTAACCAGGGGGACTAAAAGAGTCATTTGCAATACACGGTTCTTTTTTTGTTTTGTTTGTTTTTTAGAGACGAGGTCAGCAGGCTGGTCTCAAACTCCTGAGCTCCAGTGATCCTCCCACCTCGGCCTCCCAGAGTCCTAGGATTACAGGCGTGAGCCACCGTGCCCAGCCTGTAATAAACAGTTTTTTAAATATTTAAAACCCTGTCTTGTTAATATGTTTAAACTACAAATATCTGGACTTCTAAAAACATAACTCAACGTTAATAAGAAACTGACGACAGTTTTTTCCTGGCCTCACAAAAACAAACTGTACTGGCGTTAGGATTGTAAAACCTGTCACAGGCTCATCAGGATTAAACTTTAAATACCAAACAGAGTCCAAGCCTCTGTCCCCACGCGGAGAAAAGTTTGTACAGCTTATATCAATAAGATTACACATAAAACAATGTAAAGGAAATACATATTGGTGAGAATCCACTCACTTTCCGTTCCTGGGAAATCTTTTCCTTGCAAAAACATTGGCCAAAGAGTAAGTGCTGGGCTGAGCTTACTGGAGAAGGACGCTGGCTTCATATCCAACCTTGGTTTCTCTACACAGTCAAGGTTTTTATTCTCTGTGGGTGACACATAACAAGCAAAGTTCTTCGCGACAAGATCGTCATTGACGCAAACCTGTAAAAATCGAAACATTCCATGGGTAAGACGAACACAGTCAAGTGACTGTCAAGAAAATATTTTAAAGTAACCTCAAATTTCAATCTTCAGAAAAATTATTTTACAGAACATAATTTATTTTCTCTTTCTTTTTTTTTTTTTTTAAGAGACGAGGTCTCACTGTGTTGCCCGGGCTGGCCTCGCTTGAACTCCTGGGCTCAAGCGGTCCTCCCACTTCAGCCTCCTGAGTAGCTGGGACTACAGGTGCACAGAACTATACTTGGGTTTTTTTTTTTTAATAGAACATAATTTGATAGAAACAGATCTGACTTCTGCTCTGGTAATGGTGAACTACACCCTTCTCACCAATCCTAACGAGAAGAACAGCAAGGACCTGCATTAAATACATAAAACCTCTTCGTGACGGCTCTGGAAAGCTAACGCGATTGGCCAGGCAAAGATCTGGCAGGAGGACAAAGACAAAACACTGACCCTAAAACGAAAAACTGACAAATTAAATTTGCTCAAAATTTTAAACTTCTGTTCTTCAAAAGAGAATGAAGAGATGGGGCAAAAATAGTTCAAAATCAAATATCTGGGTGGCCGTGTATCCAGAATATATAAAGAACTCTTAGAACTCAATAAAAACTCATGTAGAAAATGGGCAAAAGATCTGAATGGATATCAAAGATACATAGATTGCAAATAAGCATATAAAAGTATCATACGCCATTAGCGAAACGCAGATGTAAGCCACAATGAGATGCCACCACGCACCGATCATAATGACCACACGAGGGATGCAGAGGACACCTGGAACTCTCATTGCTGATGGGAATGCAAAATGGTCAACCACTCTGAAAAACAATTTGGCGGTTTCTTAATACCTGCAATATCACCCAAAAGTCTGACTCCCAGGTATTTCCCCAAGAGGAACGAAAGCACAGGCCCACAGGAAGACTTGTGTGAGTGTCTCCAACAGCCCCCAGCTGGCCACCCGTTCAACGAGGCAGCAGACGCAGGGCAGTGCACCCACACGACGGGAGAGCACCTGACGACAAAAGCAACGAACCGTGCGTGCATCTCACAACAATTCTGCTGAGGGAAAGGAGCCAGGCAGGGAGGGCGCACACTCTGAGCGAGACACACCCTTGTGCACCCTCTGGGAGCTAGGAAAAGAACGTGGGCCCCGGTGTTCTTTCTCTGGCAGTTATGGCCTCATGCACCCATCACAGGCCCTTCCAGCTAAGCTCGGACCTCCCTGCCTCCTGCACGTCATCACCCCGAAGCAAGTGAGTCAGCGGCAGCACGCAACACACACGGTGAGAAAAAAGACCCACTTTTGAAACGCAACAAGAAAGCAGGACAATAGAGAACTTATTTTAAGAAAGATGTTTCACAAGACTGGTCCTACAGCCGACACTCTGGCATTTTTACCAAGCTGTAAAACAAGCGATGAAAAGGTCACAGGTACGACCAACCCAGACGTGGGGAATTCAAAACGCGACATGAACGGCAACAAAGGAACCTATTGCAAAAGAATAAGCACCACACTGAAGAGGGCAGGGAGAGGAAAACAAGCCGAAGCAGCTTTGGGAAACAGTATTCCGGCTGCACGATGCTGGGGCTAACGACAAACCCCTTTTGCACAGGATGTGGGTCAGCAATCCTGAAACCACTTTCTGTGAACAGCAGCATTAGTCACGTGAGTACACCGCGGCTAGGGAGAGCAGGCTCTCACTGTCGGAGACGGTGTTAAGAAGAAAGGAAAGGGGGTTGGAAAGAACCCTGTGGTGCTAGGTTGGAATCAGAGGTATCGAAGCTCTCACACGCACACAGACGGAGACAGAAATGAACAGACATCGCGTGTGTGCACGGGCCAGCACGCAGACACGCGTTCCCAAACTCCTTCTCCGAGTGGACCTATGACCAACGCTTCCCCGCAGCAACAGGCCCAGCCAGTGCCCTCGCCCTGCCATCTCAATCACGCCCTTCCACAAAGGGAGCCAGGGCCTCTCGGAGGAGTGGCCGATCCTAGGGCTGGGTCTGGAACAGGACGGAACGATCCCGGAGCACACTTCGGCACCAGGGTAAGGGGCGTCCGAGCAAGGACGGGGCGCACCGAAGGGACACTAAGCCCCTCGGAAGAAGCTTCTAACGGCCAAAATCTGAGGCAATTTGAGCAAGACAATAGTGATACTGACGGATAACCCAAATTAAAATAAATTATCCAAAAGTCCATACTGATATAAATTGTTGAATAAATTAACGGGTGAGGGGGGACAGTTCTTTGTTACAGAATTCCAATTAAAAAGTAGAAGGGTTGGTGGAACCAGGCAAACACCACAACAAGAAGTTTTCACAGGCAAGAATCACTGATGGATATTTGCACAGTCCCAAAGTATCTCCCTGTAAGATACCTACTAATGTCAAAAGGAAGAAAACAGTAACTCTGCACAGGAAACGCCTGGCAAACACATCAGCCAGGTGATCACCATGAATGTCGCTGGTAATCAGACATAGTAACGTCATGGCCCCTCTGACGTGACGCCCTGAGAGGGGCACAACGACACTCTGGCATTCTTGCCAAAAATGTACGGCTCCAATCCAACGTCGAGAAAACATCAGGCAAACCCAAACTGAGTAACATCCCACAGAATAACTGGCCAGTGCTCTCCAAAGGGGTCAGGTCGTGAAAGGTGAGGACAGACGGAGGACCTGTCACAGCCCAGAGGGCACTAAGGGGACACGGCAGGCAGCTGCAATGTGGGGTGCGGGATCGGATGGATCCTAGATCAGAAAAAGTCACACCAGTGGGGAAACCGGCAACCTCCAGAGCAGGTCCGTGAGGTCGAGCTCGACGGCGCACACCTGCCACCCCAGCACTCCGCAAGGCCCACGGGGCAGGATCACTCGAGGCCCGGAGTTGGAGGCTGCGGTGAGCTACGATCACACCACCGCACGCCAGCCTGGGTGACAGCGCGAGACCCTGTCTCTAAAACAGAAATCGAACAAGGTCTGCAGATTTTAAGAGCGTACTGTACAAGGTCAATTTTCTGGTTTTAGTAACTGCGCTACGTGACGTGAGCCCTGGGTGCTGGGACAGCCCGCGCACATCTGCCCACTGTGCTCCCATCTCTTCTGAGTCTGAAATTATTTCAAAATACAACCTTAAAAAAACCTGTGGCTAAGGCGCCCTCTGTGGGCTCCGAGCAGCCCCAGAGCTGCACCCTGCGGCCACCTGTGCCCTCCTGCCACCGTCAGAAAGGGCGGCCAGCCAAAACGCCAGCGGCTGACGCCGGGCGGGGCCAGCAGGCTGCTCACTTGTGACGCCCGCTTCCCTCCTGCGCAGGCTACCCGAATTCCTCATACTGAGCACGCACCACGAGGGAGGGAATCTGGGAGAAAAGGTAGTAAACTAACACAACAGCGGGCGAGTGTGTTCATGAAAATCACGTCTCGTACAAAACAGCCCCACATTCGTCACTGCAGAATCACTCCTCGCCCGCCACTAAATAACACGCTGAAGTCATTTTTCAAAGTAATCAAAGAGGAAAGCACAGGCTAACTTCTAACCTAAGGCAGACCTCGAAAGATTCAGATAATTCCTACGCTGTGTGAATTACGGGGTCTTCCCCGGCATTTGTTCTTTACTAGAGTAAAATTTAAAACAATGACACAGTGTTTTAAAGCTGCAGTTCGCCCACTCACCTTCTCGTTCTTCACAGTCACATACAGGTAAACCTCAAAAGTGTCTTCCTCCACAGCACACAGTTTGGCTTCCACCCGGGTAGTGGCTGAAGAGGCCAACGAAAACACAAATCAGCCGACACTGCACGTGTAGGCGAAAAAGTTACGACGATCTCCCACCAATCACTCCCTGCTGCCCAGTGTGCCGGCCTTTCCCACCTACCGGCTCCCTGGAATAGCCCAAAGAGGCAGGCACAGGTACTTGTCTCCTGACTGCCAGGGGTTAGGACAGATGCCGCAAAAGAGACCGTGTTTTATTGGTCACTGATATAAAACCAAGAGAGCACACTAAACAGGCAAAGACGTTCTGTACATCAGCAGTAATATTATTACACAGTGATCCCTTTACTGTCCCTTGCTCACTAAAAGCCAGCCTTTTTGTCAATTGCTGGTCCAACAAAACACACGTAAATTTGCTTGCAGGGCTGGAGCTTTTGCGCAAACTGAGAGGCAGGCCTCGCCGTGCAGGGTTCCGCTACACAAACAGCCCCCTTCCAGTCTCAGCTGTCAGTTACGGCTGCCCACATTCACCCGCAAAGTTTCAGCGGCACGGTTAGCAGGAAACCCACATGAGGAGGGTCAAACGGCTACACGGACATCTCAAATCCCCTCGCCAACAGGTTAGGCCGCTCCGGGTGCCAGCTCAAGGCAGGCTGCGGCGATCATGCATGCACTGGCCTTACCTTTTAGAATGTTCTGGAAGTACTGGATAGCTGCACTGTCCCACTTCTTGGCAGGTCTGGAACAGGGAACACATGCACGCCATTAAACAAAAATCTGAGGCTGGTGCACTAAGCCGCCGTCATTCTGTAAACACACGCTGGGCATCTCCCACGTTTCACACGGAGCCCACGACGCAGACAGGCAGCTCGGCTCCGGCTCTGCTCTCGGGTGGGGTCCCAGCGGCACCTCAGCACCTCCCTGCCGACGCTGCTGCCTGCACACAGCAGGCGCGCTGCACAGGGGCAACACCGAGAGGGACCCGCGCCCACACCCACGGCACCGTCTGCTGCGACGCTGTCATCCCCGGTGACCTGTGACAACCTGTCTCCCAACCGGAACTCAAGCAGAGACTCTGCATGCGCAGTGTCCAGCACACACTGGCACGGAGGGAGGGCGCAGGGCGCGGTGGCTCAGGCGCCCTCGGAGAGGTCATCTCGGGAAAGCCAGCCTCTACCGTCCCCTGGCGCCCTCCCCCTGCCCACGCTCGCACCCCCTCCCACTCCATCTCTGCCATCGTGCCCTTTCTACATCTTCTCTGGGCCTTGGAAAGAAAATCACAGGAAAACTGTCGGGAACAAAGAAACAGGAGAAACCAGTACTTGTAAGCAAGGAACAAAAATAAAATAAAAA
>CAUYRT010037841.1:0-22609 GCA_963574885.1 Lepilemur ruficaudatus | reverse complement strand
CAGAAGCATTGATCTTTGGAACAGGACTGAGAATCCAGAGATGAATCCATCTGTATACGGTAACCTAATCTTTGATAAACCAGTCAAAAATATACATTGGGGAAAAGAATCTCTTTTCAATAAATGATGCTGAGAAAACTGGATAGCTACATGCAGAAAAATGAAACTGGATCCCTATCTCTCACCTCTCACAAAAATTCACTCAAGATGGTTAACAGACCTAAACTTAAGACATGAAACCTTAAGAATCCTAGAAGAGGATGTGGGCAAGACCCTTTCAGATATCGGCCTAGGCAAAGAATTCCTGAAGAAGACCCCCAAAGCAATTAATGCAGCAACAAAAATAAACAAATGGGATCTGATCAAATATATATATATATATTTTAGTTAGCCTTCAGCATATTTCTGCTGACAACATCTTAAAAAAAAAGTATTTCTAATTTTGTGGCATCTTATGGATTATGGAAAAACAATTTAAAATGTCAAGTGAAGAAGTATTTCCTTTTGGCTCACAATTCCAATTTTTTTTGCTTATAAGTAAGTATTTTAGTAATAGTAATAATGGTAATACTGGGTCTTAACAATAGCAAAAATGATGGCAGTTAACACCGAATGTAAGTTTACTATGTACTAGGGTCCATGTTTTCGATAATTACATTAAATTCTATTTAAAAGCCATTGACTTGCTAGAAAGTTTTTAGTTCTATTTTGTACCTTAAGAAACAGAGACAATACAGCTGTTAAGCTCCTGCCCACAGTTAGGTAGTTTGCAGTTGGCGGAGAATTCCACCAAAGTTGGTCTTGTCTCAAGACCATCCAGTCTGCTAGGAAGAATAGCAATGGGAATGAGTTGAAGCTAAATAATATATCATAAAGTGAAAATGCTTATCTTTATAACCTAAAAACTTATAAATGGCAATAAGCAGAATATTTATTTCTAAATTTATAACAGTAATAAAAATAACATATACTATGGCTTTAATTTATTTAAGAGATTCCAAAATTTCACAAAACAAAATTTTTTTCTCCTAAAATCTGGTAAGATTAACTTCTGGCATTTTAAATCTTAATTTTCATAGAGATTTGAAAATATATTCTAATGCACAAATGCTATACAATGAATACAGAGAATTTAAATTAAAAAAAATTTAAATAGTTAAACTGTTGTATGTATAATTTAATGTTACACACAGAATGGTTTAACCATTTTATTGTAAAATATTAACAAAACAAAGATACAGAACACTACGTAAAACAAAAGTATAGCTGAATGAATCATTTTAAGCCTTTACAATTCTTATAATTAAAATTTTTAAACAAATTATGCTGGAATAATTTAATATTTATACTGATAAAAAATTAGCTTCTACCCTATTTTACTCCATATAGAAAAAATATTTTGAGGTGGATCAAAGATCTACATGTAACAGTGAGGACCATAGAGCTTCTAGGAAAAAAACATGGGAGACTCATCTCTGTGTTATATAAGTAAGCAACTTTTTCTTAGAGAGCACTTTATAGAGCACAAAGCATAAAATAAAAAAATGTGAAATTGAAATTTTTTGAGATTACAAATTTCTAGTCCCCCCAAAAAGTATAGAGGAAAACCACAGTGAGGGAAATAATTTTTAATATATATATTTGAGAAACAACTTGTATCATGAAAATTTAAAGAATGCCTGCAAAACAAAACTATCAAGACCCAAAACCTAACTTTGAAAAGAGCAAAAAGCTTGAACAGACACTTCAGAAAATAAGATATACAAAGCCAATGACAACACAGAAAGATGTTCAACATTATCATTCATCACATCAGTGTAAATGAAAAACAAAATGAGGTATAACTGCACACTAGAATTTCTAAAATTACTAAGTCTTAAATCCAAATATTGGCTAGGATGTGAAATAGCTGGAACAACATTCCCGTTTGAAGGGCTAAGCGACAATACCAAATATTGAAGAAGCATCTGGAACTCTCACATTGTTGGTGGGAATGCAAAATAATAATGTTTGGGAGTGTCCTATGAAGTTAAACAAACATCTAACTTATTACCTCATGATTCCTCTCCAATTACTTATCCAAGAGAAATGAAAATGTATGTCTACAAAAAGACTTGTATAAGATTGTTTTTAGCAGTGTTATCATGATAACGAAAACTGGGGCCAATCCACATGATGACTGGTAAGAGAAAGAATTAACCAATTGTGATATATTCTTACCATGGAATAATATTCAATATTATGAAACTGAATTCAATAAAATGAAACAGTACTAACAATATATATAACTCTCAAAAACTTGTTTAGTGAAGGACATCAAACACAAAATAATATGCAGTGTCTTATTGCATTTATAGAAGTCCAAGAACATATTAAACGGATTATACAGTGATAGAAATCAGGGCGTGGTTGTTTGGGTGGTGGGGAAATTTGACCAGAGAGAGACACAAATGAACTTTGCGGGGGTAACAAAAACATTCTATATCTTGTTCTACGTGGTAGTTTAATGAATATATCTTCAAAAATGAAAGATCTGAACTAAAGATCTGTGAGTTTTATTATATGTAATTATGGCTCAATAAAAATAAATTGTATGGGAAAACAAAAATATATAGGTTAATCAGGTTAGCCTGTTATATGGTTTACATAAAACTTCAGAGTGTGTTGATTAAAATCTAAATCAAGAATCATGTTTAGGTTTGGAGACAAAAATTGTATAGAGGCAGCAGTCATGATTTTTAAGTGCACTATTGCCTGCCTTAACAAACATTTGATGAAAGAATGAGCAAAAATAAGAAATGAATGCCATGTAATACTTAGTGGTAGGCACTGTGCAGCAGTAAAAAGATACTCAAACCTAACTACTAGGGAGAATAAACTCTATGTAATATTATTTGTAATACCAACTAGAAAACAATAAATGCCATGTAAGAACAGAAGAAATAAATTTTATGGCAGTTCAAAAGAGGAAAAAATTACAGCTCACTGGGGAAGCCAGTGATAAAGTCTTCACAGAAGAAATAGAAAACCTATTCGCAGACATTTGCAATAATGGATACCTATATAAAGTTTATTCTGTATACCTTTTAAAAATTAGTATACTAAAAAATGGAGCTATTATTTAAACTATCACTAACAAAATAGAATATTCCTGCCTCTATTTTGTTTATATTCTGCCTTACTGTAAAAGGGTATTTTGTAAAGGTTAGTATCATTGCCAGATGCTAACTTCCTGAGGCAACATTCTAACAACTTTATAGATTTCGTGAATGAAAATAAAATAGCTACTTTTTAAGAAGCAACCCAATAAATGAGAATTGGCTTATAGAGCATGTGGTTATTTCAGACAAATGGAACAAGAATGTTAAAAAAATAAAAGTAAAAAGCAAGCGATAACATGTACTCCCCTAGGTTGTCTGTTCTGTACTTTTCACATTTAATATGCTTTTTCAGTGGGTAAAATTATCTGGCTACAGTTATGGTGGCATTTCATCCACATAAAAAGGTATAACTCTTTTCTCAAAGAATTGTAGAAGAATTATGTCTGAGCAATGCCAACAAATAATTATTTTATTTATTTTTTTGTTATTTCGGCATATTATAGGGGTACAAATGTTTAGGTTACATATGTTGCCCTTGAATAATTATTTTTTAAACTGTTTATCTTCTTCCTTTCAGTTGGTGAGAAGTGCTATGACTTGGGGTAGGTTTTGTGCAGGCATAAATGACTGGTTTTGAATTATTTCCTGATAAATACAGGCAATTGTATCTATCAGGAAGTAAGCTAATAATAGGAAATAATAGATTAAATTTTATGAAATTACTAGATCAACAGGTGCAATTTCCATAAAGAGTAATCACCATAGCCTAGTTCAGTCAAGTCATCATATATGACCTGTTTTCAAGAATCTTACTAACTAGACTCATGATGCTTTTAATCCACACTTTACTCTTTGTTCTGGAAATCACCCTTAGGAGTTATACAACATCAAATAGCTTCAATACTCTGAGCAATTCAGAAAACAAGGATATGAGAATGATAAGCCAGTGCTACCCAGAGTATTGTATATGGTTCACAGTGTGAGGATTCTGACAGTAACTTCCTCTCCCAGACATGGACACCTTGCTCAGTACATGCACTAATTTGACATGTATACTTCCTACATTGATTCCTGATAGGAAATTTCCAGGGACTTTGATCCTTCTATAAGCTTTATTCCAGAAGCAAGATTGATCTCTTTTGAAATTAATTTGAGCCATGTATTGAGCACATATCCTACTTTTAAGGGTATGTGTGTTAATACCTACCCAACCTCTCAGACTGACAGAGGACTGTCATAGATAGTGCAGTCCCGTGTTCATAGAAGGCTGGTATACAGGTGAAAGCAAATAGAAATTGCAGTCATTTTTGCCAGATCCATGTGTTAGACTTATGTATATTAATAACAAATTAATTAGAATTGAGAAGGAGCCAGCAGGGTACTCTGCTAATATCACTGCAGACAAATTCTCAGCAACAACTTTTTATTATATGGAATGGCAGAATTGGGGATTAGAGCAACTGTTTGTGCATGTGGATCCCGAAGCATGCCTATAAAGCAAACCAGGCTCATGAGTGTGTTTCCAGAACTTCTGGAATTTTCATCCCTCCCATTATACTGTTACTAAGCTCACCTTGCAGTGACAGGAGTTGCTGAGATCCATCTCTGCCTAATCTAGTAATTGGAACTCTGGCCACAGCCAGCCTTGCCTGCACTGTCCACTGCTCAGATAATTGCTGTGACATTTCATTTCTCTCTTCTCTGAAAGAAACACTCAGGCAGAAAGCTCATTCTTCTAGAAAGCGCCCCAGGCCCTCAGTTACAGGAAGATTGCAGTTCACAGTTCAGTGGCTAGCACTTTCCCTACATGGTCAAGGGCTGCTTTGCACAGTTTGTTTACTCAGAGGAAAAATAAACCTGAGCAGATACATAGAGTTGTTTCTTTTTTCTTTGCCACTTGTTAGGAGGTAGTTAAAATCAGATAAAACTTCTCATTAAAGATCTTTACTTTGAGTGCAGCAAGACATCCTATTTATCATGCCTGCCAAATGGATAAAATTCCCAAATGGGCTGTCATTAAATGAATCAGTTTGTATAATGAATGAACTTTGTTATGAAGAAGACCTGGCATTTTGCCTAGCACACAGTCAGTGCTCAGTAAACATTTGTTAAATGAATACAAGCATTAGAAAATTGGAGCCTTGTCCTCATATTAAACAATGTTGTTCCAAGACTTTTGTCTTCTTCTGCTTTCTCTGGCAACTGGGTCACTGGCAATAGGGTCTTTCAAGTGTATCATTATTAGGTTTTGTGAAAAGTTCCTACGCACTGTTTCATAGTTCAAAATATAAACATATCCTTAGCTCTACAGAAATATCCTCATATCCTTCACCATATGTTTAAAAAGGCTGGAGAATTTTTACAATCATTGTAAAACATATTTTGAATGAAAAAAGTTGAAGAGTTAAGCATTTTTAAGCTTAAACGACCTTTGCTATCATCTGGTGTGTATCTTACATGAGACCTGTATAGCCCAGAGAGGGCAATCAGCTTGTCCCAAGTTGTTCAAGAGGTTAATGACCAAACTGGGTTGAAAACCCAGGTGTCCTGGCACCCAGAATAATGTACTTTCCATCATATCCATCTACAGGATATGATAAATGTAGTTATCAAGAGTGATGTTGGTAAACAGCCTAAGAGATGTGAAAAGTTTCAGGGGTTTTGCAGGGCTTTGCCTTGGAGGAATCTGTGGACATGTTAGTTCACAGAATAGAAGCTGCTTCCAACAAAGGAGGCATTGTCAGAAAACGTTTGCAAAGCAACGTTTCTTCTTTGCTCCCGGCCATCGCCTTGAGCTTTTTTGCAAGGCAGAAGCTCGGTCTGGGTCTTTGGTGGAGAAGCTGATTAAAATGCCTGCCGAGCAGAAAACATGCAGCTGGAACTATCCTAGATTTCAAGGCTATTCCTGCTTCACTCCTGACTACATGTCTCTGTGTTTAAAGGAGTAGATTAGAGTAGTACACGGACTCAGTGTTCTCATTTTATACATTTTATCTTTAATTTGTATGCTCAGCTAGGTCTGTTTCTAACTTAATGCTTAATATGCTTATCTTAGAAAAATTGTATAACCATCTATTCTTGTAGACAAAATTAGGTAAGGTTCCCCTGGAAACCTCAAAAAATGAGCTGTACATATAATTCTTTAACAAAAGACAACTATTTGCTGTAACAATAGATCCTGATGTGGGACTGTGCTTGTAGCCTCACAGCTCATGGGAATGCTGGAGATGACCTAATTCCCCCATCATTTAAGCTGCACTTTGTCTCCATCTCAATCATTTCTCTGTCTATATTATTTCTTTATTTCCTATTATTTCCAAATCCCTTGTGACAATCCTGCCTTGGAACCTGTTTTGCTGGGAGAGTAGCTAACTCCTGGCAGAGTAAAATCTTACTTAAATTTTTTGTCATATGTGTCCTAAATTCCCTGTATGTAAAATTCTCCATTTTCCATTTAATTACCTTCTCTTATGGCCAATGACATCAATTCAGACCTATGCTAAGGAGGTAGAACTTCCTTACCTTACAGCACTACAAAAAGTAGATACTTCTGTAGGCAACCCAGGTAAAAGGTATTGGAATATTTGATAGAATTATTTACAATTGAATAGTACTGGCCACATTTGGGAGTTTAGACATGAAGATGGGACCCCAATCACATGAAAGGTAGGCAGGATCCAAGTGATAACTACCGTGAGACACATAATAGACTAGTTCCATAAGTTTACTGAGCAAAAAGAAAACTTCCTGTCCAGAGGTGTTGGGCGAATATTCTGCCATTTATCACTATGAGTATTCACCTGAAGCTTCCTGACCATTTGTCAGGGATGTTAATAAATAACAAGAAACAAGGATGAGAGTTTTAACTAAACTTAATGTCTATGATTTCACAGCTTCTCAACAAAACAAGAGAAGATTCCTCAATTTCATTGTGTGTGGCTTTTTCTTTTCCATTCCACTGGGCTTTAGTCCTATAATTCTTAGTGTAGATATTTTTCCCACCTCAGGTAAAATGAAAATGCCATTTTTTCCCATGAGATCTTATTTCATTCTCCCCAGATATGGAAAAGATGTTGGGAAAATGCTACATATTATAAGAAATCTTTACTTTTCTCTCCAGTAGTGGACAGAACTCAGAAAACGTGGGTTTAAATCCTGGCTCTGTCACTTGCCAGTTATACCATTTAATTCAGTGTTTCCTAAAGGTGAGAAAATTTTGACCCTGAACTCCTCAGAGTCCTAGAAGTCTTAAGTGCTCTTTTAAAAGAAAGACTATATTTAAAATAAAACATTATTATGACACATTAGGTGTCAGTGCAATCATAATCACTAATTTAAAGCGGCACTAGAATCATGTGGCACTCTTGCATTGACGCTTTATGGGAACTTTTGTGTGGTTATCAACAAACTGGCCTTTGCTATCAACACTTTGGTCTCACCATTTGCCAATTTCTTTGTTTGGACCATCTATTGGACATAAATTCCTTGAAGTCAGGTACAAATATTGTATGGCTAGGATGGTGCCTTGTATTTGTAGGTAATTATTTGTGAATCCTATTTTAAATTAAATGGATGTCTCTGTGTTTGTGTGACTCTTCCCAAATACTATAACCTGAGGATCATGGTCAAAGCTTAAAAACTCACCTGAGAACTATAAGTCCACCTCTTGAGTAATTGGATTCGGTTTTCTGTCCGTGAAATAGTTTACAAACGATACAATTTTTTGATCCTCAAGTACTATTTAATTTTTATCAAAATAGATTTAATACAATAAAAGTAAAATGATACTACAGGTAATTGTTTCTAATATTTTCGATATTTGCCTATTTCTTAGAAGATAACTGGCTATGAAGTTGAATATATTTTGCCATTATTTTATTCTTCATTTTCAATGAGTCTTTGTTTTAATAGACTATACTAATTTTTCAATGAAGACTATTATTTCTTTTTTTTCTATAATTTGCAGCATTTTTTATTATTTCCTGAAGGATTATTTACCAAATTGATTGAGGACAACAAAACCTTGAAAAACATATAACACGCTGTAATGACAAGGCTCAAAGGATTTAGTGTTCTTATTCTTGATGGGCAAGATTCTCTTATGTACTGGGATCTGGTTCACAATAGCCAGGCAACACTCCATTATTGCATATATTGCTAAATGCAGAAAACCAAGATCCAAATATTTACCACATAGTATTTTAGGATTTAAAAATTCTTACGCAGAGTATGCTTTAATTAGATAGCACAATTATAAACACTTTTTAGATTTTATAATTTAGTGGTTCTCAAAAGCACGGCAAATTTTTAAATTGCAGAGGTGTCTGATTCTTCTTTTGCTGAATTAGGAGACACCCTCTCCTTTGAGAAAATCTCTGATCACAGATAAAAGAGAACTTGGGGTTTAATCTGTACTTCTTATACAACTCTGAGGACCTTGATCATGTTACTCCACTGTGGCAACAAAAGGAAGTTAGTAGTACCTTTTCAATAATACGCATGTGAAGTCACAGAAGATGAAAAGTGTCTTTGTGTTTCAGAAATAGTGGAATATCTCCACAGACTCATACTGCAGCCTCCTCTAATGTGCTCACTGTTGTGTGGGGGACTTAGTGGCAGAACACTTGCTGGCTAATCAAATAAACAAGAAAAAGTGTTTAAAAACGTATTCTGAACATGAGATTCAAATAGTTCCAGCTGAAATCTTAGTGGTTAGCCATAGATAGGTTTGGAAAAAACTAAGTTTAATATATTTAATTGTTTGAATTGATTAGTAAATTGATACAAATTTTGGCAAAAGAAATATTAGCAAGTATGTTTGTGAAAAGTTTATTTTCAAATATTTATTTTTGGCAACATGAACAATTCCATGTATTCAGTTGCTTATCACAGTACAAAATAGAGATATAGTTAAAATAAAACATAGCAGTTTCTTGTCTTATGTTGAGTTATTATAAGACATAGAGACAATTGGTTTTTTTGTGATTCTTGTTATATATCTCACACAGACACCCTGATTAAATATAATGGTCACACATCTAGCCTATTTAGAGCATAGTTGCTCTGTGAACATTTAGGGAGATTACCACTGTAACATAAGCATTAATTTTTGCTATGAAAAAAACAAAAGAGAACTAAAAAATAAAAGATGAATCCTTTAATAAGCACTTAGTTTACTTGTAAGGCCAGATTTTATACACGTGCACAGGCTCACACACATATTCCATGTATTACATTTGACAGCTACTTAATAATTTCCGTAAACCCCGTGGATAAGTACTAGTCACTCTAGAAGAAGGGAATCAGAATTAGGGAGTCCAAATTGTACTACCTTCCTTTTTCACAATTGTCATGTGCACTTGGACTCATGATTATGTTTGTAACCCAGATATACGGTTTTAGTTATTATTGGACGGAAGTTTTAAGAGTAACAGCAAGGCATTATTTATCTTTAAAGAACTGCAATAAATGTCACTGATGTCACATTTTAAGGAAATGTTTATTGGGAATGCCATCCTTGTTGAAGTGATGTACTCTCTTGTATTATAATGAGTCATCCTATTTCTGTACTTTGGTTATTCACAGGAAAACATTTCCATTATTTCATGAGATAGCTTTGCTGAAAGTGAAAACACAGGGCAGCTGGACCAATTTTTTATGCTCCTAATTTATGGAATGGGACATATTAAAGAAGCAGATGAGATAGCTATTTCTCTTCAAGTAGTCTGTCTTCATTACCTGGTGGTGCTGCTGTGACTGACATGGGTCCGTTTAAGAGGCATTAGGATTACAGCTCATACATTCTGATCGCACTAATGCATATGGTTTTATGCCAACCACTTTTGCCAGCGTTCCAAATGACCAGTTAGGACCCCTTGGACAGCTTTACTCATTGTTTGTTAAGTGCCGAGTTCAAATGAATCATATGCTTGATATTACCTTAATGTTGGAATCTCCACCCACTCCTCAATTTTTCTTTGTTACATACCATTGAAAACTTCCATTCTACACAATGAAAATGGACCCAAGCCCTCTAATTTCTTTTCATTAGAAGGATCCAGCTTATGCTTATAAGTTGTGACTACACTCTGTAGGAAATCAGTCATGACTGTGTTTGTGACCCATACAATTGTTTGGTGAGTGAAGTGGAGCAGGGACCCCTCTTAAGGGCCTGCTGGTCCCCTAAGCATGGAAATAAAAGGAAATCTCGAGTCCCTTCAGGGGAAGTTCTGAACATTTATCTAGCCTGGAAAAGTGAATGGGAATAACAGTGGCCCTCCAAGCAAGCCAGAAGTGTGAGATGTTTTGGTCCACTATGGAAATTGAAAGATGGCATTGTGACACATGCTGTTGAGTTGTTTTTCAGAAACCCTACTAGATGGAAAATGCAGATAAAGGGGAACAGAGGAAGTGAACTCTGTCTACTATTCCTTGTTTCAAATTTCTCCCTGAACGGCCTGGAGAGAACCACACTCATCTTAACATTTCTTTCTGTTAATCCAAGAATCCCTGAATCTGCCTATGACCCATAGGCCCCCATGTCAGGATACTTCTTGGGGCCAGGCCAATGTATAATATCCATATATTGATTTACAATTTGCCTGCCTGAAATGTACCCTTGGCTTTAAAAACCCTGGCTTGTAAGTCAGGGAGTTAGGTCTTAAGCATCAGCTGCCTGTTCTCCTTGCCTGGCGCCACACAATAAAAATGCCTCATTCTGCTGCAGCTCTTGGCTTGCTGCACCAGGTGAGCAGACCCCAGTTTGGTTTGGTTACATGAGTCAGAGGAAGACTTACGAGATTTCTAGATTCCTGATGATATTAGCACATACAACTGGCAGTGTGCCAGTGCTGGTACCTTGCTGGGCATTTATCACACTTTGTGAGAACTTTAAGGCACCCAGTTCAATCTAGAAGACACCTAGATCAACCTCTTCTTATTCTATAATCCTGTTAGCACTTTGCAGTGGAGAAAATAGCAGTGCTAGACAAGGTATAGCTGTTTCGACTCTTGAGGATTCTAAGCAAAGTTTCTCTCCCAACGAAAGCCCATGTCCCGTAAGTGGCTCCAGGAGGCCATTGGAGCATTCCGTAATATCTTAGAGGTGCTGGTGGCTCAGTAACTTCTTCAGAACTACTCATATGAGTGCTAAGCATTCGTTAAATCAATAAATAAACTAGAATAAAGGTATGGATACCCTCAGAAGTAAGTTTAGTGCCAAGGCTGAATGTATTCAGTCTAAAGTGCATGTGGTTAGAGCATGGAGGGGAATGCAGATCAGTTACAACATCTGAAGTAAGACTGTAAAGGTAGTTTGCTCTTTTTGGGTCCCCTCTGCCACCCCCAGACACTGGAGGGGCGCATGCTCCTTCACTTCTGCTTGTTTTCTACCTTAGCCATGGAGTTTGAAAACAGGTCCTGCATCACATTAGAGCAACTTTTCACTTTGAGGTTGCTTAATACTGTGCATTAGATTTCCCCTTCTGTCCATGATGGAATAAACTAGGGATGGGCTGGCTTTACTTTTTAATTGCAAACAATTAAAAAAAAGCTCTGTCAATACATAAAACAATTAATTTCAGACATTGGACAGTAGGCAGCACAAGACTGTGACCCTTGACAGGAGAAAAACAAATGAAATGTCTTTCATAATTCTGCTCCTGCTGTATTGACTGCATTTTTTTCTCCCACTGTCAGAGAGGGCAAGAATTTGAACGGAGGTCCACATCCAACCTGTCTAAATACTGAAATGTTACAAATAGAAAAAGAAGTATGTTTTATCCTCCTACTTTGACAAAGATACATTATTGTGACAAAAGAAAAGTGTATTGATCTTGATGCTGGTTACACGGGTATTTTAAGTTTGAGAAAATTCATCAAGTTGTATGCTTAGGATCTGAGTAGTTTTCTAATTAGGTTGAACAATCTGAAATTGCTGGTGTTTAACCACTCTTGGCCTACAAAAATAGAAATTGCGTAATTCATAATGTATGCGTATGTATGAGTTTTATATGACAAAAAGTATGCAAAGTATCAGAGTTTACTGAATTTAATTCTTACTGTTCATGACTCAGTGTTTACTGATCATAGTGCAAAATATTTCTCAGATGCCACTTGCTACTGTTGCAAGTATCATAGTAATTCACTGATTTCTGAGTATTTTTGAAACTACAGATTGTGTGTCAAAGTAAGAAAATGGATGTTTGGTGCTAGTAGCAAATAATACTTAAATATGCAAGATTCTGTTATGTTTAAGCTATGAGAAAAAATAATTATCTCATCACTCAAATCTTCCCCATCAATTTTTGTGAATAAATTAACATTATTTTAAATGTACATAAATTTCCTTTTTTACAAGGCTGACTACTCTTTATATTAAAGATTATATTCATAATAGGAATCAGATTAAACTGCGAGTGACCCTTACAAATAAGCTAGTGCCATAGCCAAAGAGCAGAGAGTGTCCATTTTTTACCAGGGCTGAAATTATTCAGCCAGTATTTTACAAAACAGTAGTAGCTGAATCCAGAAAGATATCTCCATAGATTTTTAATCTCCATAGATTAAAAATATATGGCATGGTAAATAGACAAATTTCTGTTAAGATTTTTTCTGTAGAATGATCTGATTTTTGGTTGATTATAATAGAGAATTGATACTTAAATGCCTACATTTCCAGCTACTTGTCAAAGATACATTAGAGGAACAAAAGATATTCTATGAAATTTTGAGAAGTTTCCTAAAATAATGGTAAATAAAATATTTTTCAAATAAGTGGCATATTAAAAATCTGAAATTCAATCCTTTATTCAGCAAATGCTTTTTGGCCTTTCCAATATATTGGACATTACACCGAATACTGGAAACACCATCAGGAATTAAAAATGGACACTGCTTTCAAGAAAGTGCTGTCCAGTGAGGAAGAAATCATGAATCAGCTAATTATAACATCACAATATGGGAGCTAAAAGAAGAAAGTTACAAGATGCTATG
This sequence comes from Lepilemur ruficaudatus, assembly GCA_963574885.1. Classification (NCBI taxonomy): domain Eukaryota; kingdom Metazoa; phylum Chordata; class Mammalia; order Primates; family Lepilemuridae; genus Lepilemur; species Lepilemur ruficaudatus. Next base: position 9,515 of record CAUYRT010037841.1, on the reverse strand, counting down.
GAGTAGTACTTTTTTCAAATACAGCATTAAATATTTCTCAGTAGCTCACTGAAAGCCTCATTTGCTAAACAGACTGCTTCCCCTTTTTAAGGTCAACACATATTTCAAAAATGAAATATAGGATTTTTTTTGCTGGATTAATATCATGTGCTTTGGTTGTTTTCTGAGAATATAGGCATCAGATTCTATACTTAATCTTAAATCAATAGATTTTTACATTGTCTCAATGTCATGGTCTGGTTTATTTTTTAAAGCCTGTAGAAACCATTAAAAATATGTGTATGTTTTTTCTTTTTGTTGTATGAATATTTTAAATATCAAACACATACAACAGGAAAGCATAATTGATAAACAAAACCAAACATGCAAAAGACTTTGGCTTTGGTGTCTAAGCAAATGAGCAAAGGCACAGACAAGTTTGATGTAAGTTTTTGTCCCGTCGTTCTAGGGGTTTCCAGTTCCTCTTGACATGTCTGATGTGTTTTTTTAAGTGTTGTGTAAACTATCAATTTAAACTTTTTTTTTTTAAACTTAGCTAACTGCAGCTTGAAATTGAATCTCCCTGTATCTTCTACATTTCAGAGCATTCTAGTTTGTCAGTAATAAAATTCAGGGCAATGTAAAAGCATCTTCTTGGAGAGTAGAAACAGGCATAACCTACGATTTGAAAATTTTCGGATCACTAGGTTTCTGATATACTTCTGCTTTTTAGGGAGATCGAGAGAAGACATCAACATATGGCATGATTAATTATATCCCATTTCCCGTTTATTTCTTCTTCACAAGTCACTCTAATGTCAGGAGGAGCTCAATTATGGGGATACCCATCTGCATTCTCAACCCCGGATGTTCATTAGAATCACAAACCAAACCAACCAGACTCATCAGAATAGGTAACGTAAGAAAAACAGTATCAACTATTGGCAAAGACGTAGCAACTGAAACTCTTGCAGTTTGCTTTATGGAGTAGAAATTGACACAACCACTTGGGAAAAACTGTTTCATAGTATCCACTAACTAAGGCTGACCACATGCATTCTCTATGCTGCAGAAGTTCCCTTCCTAGGTAGGTAGTCAACAGAAATTTGTACATCTATTCAATGAAAGATATATAAAGAACATTCCTGGCAGAACTGTTCATAACAGACATGAACTTTACATAACCCAAATGTCTACTTACAGTACAATGGATGAATAAACCTGGCATGTTCATACACTGGAATACTATACAGAATTTAGAATAAACAAACTACATCTACATGCAAACATGTAAAGAAATATCCTCATTGAGCAAAAAGCCCAGATACAAAAAATTGCACACTGTTATGTTTCTATTTATATACAGTTCAAAACAGGACAAACTAAACTATGACATTAAGTGTCAGGATAGAGGTTATTCCTGTAACAGAGTATCTTTGGGGGGCCAGTTATTGGAAGGGGCCTGCAGGGACTTCTGGGTTCCTTGTTATATTTTGTTTCTTGATTTGTTTCTTCAGGTGGTGGTTGTATAAATTCACTGAGATACATTTCAGGGTTGTTCACTTTTCTATATCTATATTATACTCTGATACAATTTACAAAAAAGAATTACTAATACTTAGCCCCGGAATTTCTTCAATTAGTTGAGGATTGGGACCGAGGTTTTGTGTTATAATTTTTTTTTTAATACACCAGGTTGAGAAGCATAGAAATCTGAGGTTGCATTTTTAATATTGTACATTTATGCCCCTCCAAATGGGAACTTAGTTCAGTTGTTCCCGGTCACCCCTCTGTGTCCCTAAAAAGATATGAGGAAAACACCTTTTCCTCTCAAAAAGATAAAAAATCATAGGCACACATGTCTAATAACTGTACTCAAAACTGGTTGGATCTTGACCTCTAGACCCACATCACTGCAGAGTTTATCTTTGGTTTACTTGTCTGTATAACAACATTTTCTTCCTGTGTACCCAGTGTGTGACCAATGTCACTGCATGACATTCTGCAGAACATCAGGCCTTAGCTAAGATGATAATTTGGCCCTCCATATAACCCAATAGACTTTACCAGATCCCTCAATAATGAAACACCAGTCAGAGAAAACATAGCAAGGTCAATACACAGGATCCAAGATTCTTCTTTCTTGTATATACATTTTTGTATTGCCATATGAAAGAAAGTCTATTTCTACATATTTCACATTTTCCCCTAATTTATACTGTCTCTTATCTTCCTATCAAAGCTAAAAGCGTATTTTCCTATTCAATTTTTATATGATTGCAGGAATTTTATTCAATATTTGTATTTGATCACCCAATGGTTGGCTAAAACTCCACTATAAACTTACATAATTTGAATTGATCAATATACAACATTTTTGGTAAAAATATTAGAAACTGATGTATGTATTATAACCACTGCTTGATATAATTTTTTTTGTAGCCCTCTCCTTTTTAATGCTTTATCATGGATTCATGATGTCCAATACCCTACATTTTTCCCAGCTAAGTACAATCATTATTTCTACCTTTGATGCTTGAATTGGCACAATTGCCCACCATCAGCTCCTCCCCAGGCTGGCTTCTACCCTATTTAATTCTATTCTAAGTGTTTCTGTAAGCACTGTGGTTTCTAAAATTTATAAAATATATTGGGATTAACTTGCCTTTCTCATTTCCAAAAACTGGAGTCAACTACTCTCTTAGGAAAAATGATTCCTTTTCATGGGGAATAGTTTTACAGCCAAAAATGAGCTGCCATGGTATGTATTCAATTGCTTACAGGATGGCATAATGATCACTTCATGTGCTTCTAAAGTCACTGGAGTGGTGGAATTAGAATTCTCTCTCTCTCTCTCTCTCTCTCTCTCTCTCTCTCTCTCTCTCTCTCTCTCTCTAATATAAAAACATACTTCTGATTTCTTTTTGGGTGTGACTTTTCCATTTTACTGTTAATTTTAGTATTCCTTATGTCATATGATGCAGTACAAATATATTTCCTCAATGTTGCACTATCCTAATTGCATAAAAACAGTCAAAATCATTAGAAAATATTCCCATATATGAGATACCAAAAATGATGATTTGAAAGCTTTTCTTACAAAGTTGTCATAGAAGAGAATGTAAGTTTTAAGTATGTTATAATGTAAGTTTTAAATATTCAGGATCTATTTCTCAGAAAAAAGTACAATTGACTTACAGTATATGTTAACTATTTCTCTATATTCATATTAGCTATAGATAGTCTCCAATACCCATAAAATTTTTCAGAGGATTTTATTCTTCACATTTAAAGGAGAAAGAATTCTGAAAGTTAAAGCTACTTTATTTTTTAGTGCAAATACTTAAAATTTGAATTGACTAAAATATGTTATACCTGTACTTAAATTATACATTCAAGGGTAATTTTTACAATCACCAGAGATATAAAAACATTACAAAATATTAAAGTACCCAGAGATAATTCAACCTACTAAACTTTTTTTTTCTATTCCAATTTGTAAGGGAAATCTTGGAAGTAAGAGGTATAACTTCCTCAATTCTATTATCTTGATGATATTTTAATTGGCATTTAGACTAGCTGAGTATGTATGACTTAATTTGAGGGTTTAACTCTGGGAGAGCATTAGCTTTCTAACCAAGAAAGTTAGAAGAACAATTTAATCATATTTGATTAACATTCATGTTTAGCAACTGTACGCCAAGCCTCTTTCTACAAATTATTTGAGGTAACTTACAGCATAATCATAAAATATGAGGCAATTGAGAAATGCGCAGTGTAATAAATAAAGTAATGTCAGGAATGAGGAGAGAAACACCGGAAATATGGCAACAATGAGCACTGTGATAAAAAGGATGTGACTGAGTTTTAAATTTGGCAACTGAGCAAAGAGAAGGATTCTAGAGGTTGCTAGATCTACATACCTGTGCACTAATTGGAAATCTGTTCTTAAAAGCAGATTCCCAATAACTGGTACAATTTAGGGGGAAAAAATCTGCCTTTGATTGAATGTCTTGATGCTCTTTCATATTTTTTACTTGAATATATAAATGTATACATAAATATATATGTATATATATTGTTAAACCACAGTAGCCTTTGCTGCAGAATGAGGGTCGCTGAAGTTTTTATTAAAATCTAAACAGAAACCACTATAGTTACATAGTCTGTGGAACTATTTATAGATGACTAGGAAAAATAGAATAAATAGAATTTCAATTCCCAATATATAGAAATACTTTTGTTGAACCAAAATGAATAATTTCAGATGCACATCTTAGAATTAAATTCCAGATTTGATGAGTGAGATACTCAGTAAGATAACCTTTTTAGTTTTCAGCTCCAAAGAGGTAAGCTTATATCCTTTAATATGTCAACAAAACATTGCTGGTGTTGCGCTGTTGTTACATGCATACAAGTTCTGAGTACTTGCTGAGTTACACATACTGTGTGACGGCAATAATGGGAAAACAAAGCCTGTCATTTGCCATCCCATCAAAAGGACATTGAGTGTACTTTAATTATAGTGTGTAAGATGAGATTATGCTTTTCAGTTTAAAGTTTTGCCAAGTGTTTATAGAATCAAGTTTTGAATTGCATTTTCAGCACCAGCATGGTTGATAGTCTCTATGACTTTGGGATTTGTAATTATATAAAAGCAATAGTAAAGTCAATTTTACCTGCATTTCTTTAAGGCCAATGATCCATGACCAAGAAAATGGGAAATCTGATGAATCTCCCATTAACTTTTCAAAAACACTATGTGAAAATATTATATAAACAAGAATCATCTATCTTTTGGAAACAGATTTTCCCCCTATGGAATAATTATGTTGCCATATTTGATAGGTGCTCAGGAATATCTTATGAATTCAATTAAATGCACTAATGAATTTTTTTGATGAGAATCAAATGTAATCCAACATAAAGTGATGATGATAGCCATTTTCACTTAATCTCATGCAATTTTTTAAAAAATTAATCACAATTTTATTTGCATAAGTTACAAATGCATCACAGTATTTTATATTAAATTGTTAAAATATGCTTTTTTTACATTGTAATATTTTGATAGTAAATTTATATATATAAACCCTCATGCAAAATGCATGATGTTTTGTCTAGGGTAAAGCTAACAATTCAAGATAAATCTATATTTTGTGTCTAAGAATCATAAAATTTTTACTTAAGAATATAAATTTTATTATGCCCACATTTATGTCATTTTTATGTGAACAATTAACTTGTAATTTGTGATGATATTAATAGTAATGATATGAACAAAAGGATAGAAGCAGTTTTTGTAAATATCACTTGGTAAATATTTGATATTTTAAACACAAATTTAAAAGCATGATTGCACTAAAATTTTATGCTCTTTGAAACAGTAAATATTTAATAATATTAATTGAAAATTATAACAGTTTAAATGGAAAATTCAGTACAAGCCTTCACATTTTCCAAATAAATCTACAAATAAGTGCTCAAATATAAAATTATAGAGTATTGATTTGAATACTTTTGATTGTAAATAACCAAAAATACGCACCCCAAGTGATTTAAAAAATAAATATCTTGACAATTGTCTCTAGAAAATCCAGAGGTCAGACAGAACTCAGAGTTGGTTGATTTGGCCACTCAAGAACGTCATCAGCATCTGTTTTGCTCTAGAACAGTGTTGCCCAATACAAACAGTGTATGTGCCACAAATGAAATGTTGAATTTACTAATAGCCACATTAGAAATACAGAAAGCAAGAGGTGGAATTAATTTTGATAACATCTTTTAACCCAATGTATGCAAAATATTATCAGCTCAACATGTAATCAATATAAAAATTATTTATGAGTTATATTTTTTCAGGCTCAATCTTCAAATCTGGTATGTGTATCACACTTATAATACGTGTCTGTTTGAACTAGTTAGACCTCAAGTGCTTAATAGCTACATGTGGCAATGGTGACTGTATTGGCTGGCACAGTCAGCTTGTTGCTGTTGAGATGTCTGATGTCAATCCGTTGTTCTTTTGGAGGTTATCTGCCTTTTCTCTGCCTTTAGAACTTCTTTTTGCATTTGGAATTGGACAATTTTACTCTCATGTTTCAAACTATGAATTGCTTTTTATTTCTTCTTGGTGGAACTCGATATACTGGCTCAATATACTGGCTCAACTCGATATATGGCTCAATCTAAGTCAAGCCATTCATCTGTTCTAGACAATTATTAGTTATTATTTATTTAAATATTGCCTCATCCCCACTCTACAGGTCCCTTTAGGTAGTGTGGGCATTTTAACAATATTGTCTTCCAATACATGAATACAAGATGTCTTTCCATTTGTTTGTGTCCATTTCAATATATTTCATCAGTTATGTTTGCAGTGTACCAGTCTTTCACCTCCTTCCTTAACACATTGACTGCAACACACAAAAGAAACAAAAACTTTTCCTTGGGGCCACAGTGTTTTATTATGAAAATTAAATAAAAACTTCAAGTGTAATTTAAAGGTAAACATAAATAGAAAAATTTATTGACTTCTATTCATTTAATCCTCATTTTTAGAATTAAATTGTCTATATTAATTGTAACAATAAGAACATCAAGTTAGATTTTATATATGCTTCACATGGCCTAGGGGTCAAAACCAGAGTTAAATATACTCTCGTGGCAGTTAATGTGTTAAATTTATTCGTGAGTAAGTATTTTTTTTTCTTTTTGATGCTATTATCAATGGGATGGTTTTCCCAATTCCCTTTCTGGCAGTTCATTTTTAGTGTTTAGAAACATGACTGATTTTTTTGCACGTTGATTGTATCTTGCAACTTTACAGATTTGCTTATTCGTCTAACAGTTTTATTGCGGCAATAATTGGCAGACCACTCTTTCAAGAAGTCTGGCCACCAAGAGGCGGCTGGACATTAGGCTTGGTGGAAGAGGGGCACACAGAATCAAGGGGAGTTTTTTCAATGTCAGCGAAAAGAGCCAATAGTTAAGAAGATGCTGACAGCTGGGATCACTAGCCTAAAAAATATTTTCATTCTTTAACAAGCTAAGAAGAATAAGAATCATTCATTATACTTCTTGCCACTCCAATAACTTTATTGATTATCTTCACTGTCTCTCGTCTAGCTTTATCATCTCAGAATCTCTCCGCATCCCGTTCCACTAACTGCTCTTGTTAAAGGTCATGCCAGGGGCCCTGGGTCACAGCATCAAAGCTGCTCCAGTCCTCGTTTTCTGAGTGTTGGGCAGCGATGCGTGTTCCCATTGGGCACAGCCGGATATAGGTGGGACTCAGACTCCACTAGTGAGACTGCATGCGGTCCCCCACACTATTCTTTTGTTAAAGGCTCAGGCACACGTGCAGTTTTTACTTTTTATTCACATATTTATTCATGTCTTGAGTTTTTTTCACCTAGGGTATATTCATTTTGTAGTCTATAAATTTGATTATCAGTTTTAGTTAGATTTCATGTATTTATCCCTCAGAATTTTGTCAGATTTTCAGAAATCATATTACCTTAAGTTATAAAAATTACGTTTCAATGGAAGACACAAAAATTATTTAAGGAAACTCAAGTTCAGAAGGCATTCCCACTTTTGCTATGGAAGCCACCTGAATTAAGGACAGTGAATCGGAACAGGAGGCTCTGTATGTCAGCATCAATGCCCAAAGAAAGAAGAAAACATTTAGGAGAGAGGAAAGTGGATGAAATAAAACGGATTTGCTCCTGGGAAAGTGATTTTAACATCTCCAAAATAAGACACGTTTAGAGAAGCTGGAATGAGGGAGGAACACATTTGAACTTGCTGTAAAGCTTAGTTAAGAAGCTTGAAAAGTAATAATGAAAAGTAATGGCAACCCTCAAGAATTAAACCCACCAATTTACATATTCAATGTGCTGTAAATTGTCCCACAAAAAGAGCAAAGCTGTTCTGTGAAAGTTTTAAAAGCAGAGCCCAGACCATATAGAACTTACCTTTGAACACTGTGGATTTTCCACAAATTGTTTAGATGGCTTCCCTCTGGGTTGTCTCATTTAAAGCACAGTCAAGAATAGCTGCTGCCTGCTTTTCAGAGGAATAATTCTTGTAAGCCTTGATTATAGCTCAAAGAGAATGTACTTGGGCAGAGGGGTAGAGATTATGTTAGGTAGATAGCGAGGAATTTCGGGTCTCCTGGGGACGAAAGTGGGTGCTGTTGCCCCCATCTTGGTCCTGCCCAACCCTAGTTCTCCACACCTGCGGAGAAGGGAACACCCCATGACTCTGCCGATCAGAACTTGGCGCGCCAGCTGCAAAAGAATGCAGAGGACTCTCTAGCCCACGGCCAAGCCGCATGGGTACCATAAAGTCCGGAAAGTGACCTAGAACCCACATGCGCAGTAAGACTCAGGTCATGCAACTCCCCAACTGTCCAAAGTGGACAGGTTCTATGGTGACGTTTGAACCACGGGGAGGTCCCTATCTGGACACCATAAAACAAGACCCAGACCCTAACCAAGCTCTGCTGCAGCAAGGGGTCCGGTTGTCATCCATGGCGTAGGTATCATGCTTTGTAAACCTGTGTCTTGCTCTTGCTCTACAGTCCTATCTTGCTCCCTGTCAATACGCTTCACCTCGTGCTTGCCTTACTTTGGTGCGTCTGGTCATTTTTCAGCCATGAGCACACTAAGAAACAACATTCCGACTAAAACCTGACAATTATGAATGTCTCATTCCACCGGACTTAAACTCTGTCATCCTGTAGTTACATAACTTTTCTACCTGAGTGGCAATCTAGCTAGAAAATCAACACTGCTTGCGTTGATAATCCTGCTCTTTGGCCTTAGGCAAGTTATTTTATATTCCTGTGCCTCAGTTTTCTTATTTGTAAAATGGAGACAACAATAGCACCCACCTCAGAGAATTGGGAAGATTGACTATCATGAAACAGTGTAAAGTGCTCAGTAAATGGGAGCTACGTTAACAATGATACAGCCTTTCTCCATCTGTAAAAACTGTACCCATAACTCCCTACCTTTTCAGAAGTTTGTGTGGTTTATATGAGATTGTATTTGTGATATCACCTAGCATACTATCTTGTTCATAGTAAATTGCTCAATAAAATTTCTTCTCCTTCCTATAAAGAATTCTCAAACATGTTACACTTCCTCAGCTGCTATTCAGACCATGCATATCTGTTTGAAACCAGGTAAGTGTTTCACCCCTACCCATGTACTGACTGGAGAAGTTGCATGTGGTTAAGTGAATGTGGGGTGGCTGTTAAATTACTGAGCTAGGATGAGATCTCTTCTACACTAGATCTCAGTAATGTCTCCTTGTCTTCAGAAGGATGGATTCAGCCCTGAGATCCAGGAAATAAGTAGTAGATTAGAAAATGAATAACACATTGTCCTTTTCCTTTTGCATATTTTAATTTATAGAACATGCCTATAAAGAAGCTGTAACATTCATGTACAGACATGCTCAAATAGTAAAATTGATCATGCTGTATAATTTACTTTTTTGTTTTTGCAAAAAATGTGGGGTTTTTT
>CAUYRT010037840.1:0-38242 GCA_963574885.1 Lepilemur ruficaudatus | reverse complement strand
TTGCCTCTCCCTAGCAAATATTAGAGTTATGCCCCTCCCCTCCACAATGCTCACCATGTCCCTCAGTTGTGAGTCTACCCCCTTAATGCCCTAATCCCTAAAGAACATCACCACCATTTGAGCACCATAGTGTTAATCAGTCAGTACCAACTAGATGGCGAGTACATGTGGAGCCCATTCTTCCTATCTTGTGTCACCTCACTTTGGATAATGGGTTCAAGTTCAATCCAGGAAAATATAAGCAGTGCTAGATCACTGTCATTTCTTATAGTTGAGCAATATTCCATTGTATACATATACCAAATTTTAATAATCCACTCATGAATTGATAGGCACTTGGGTTGTTTCCATGTCCTTGCAATAGTGAATTGTGCTGCCATAAACATTTGGGTGCAGATGTCTTTATTATAGAATGTCTTATGCTCTTTTGGGTAGATGCCTAATAATACTATTGCTTGATCAAATGATATTTCTATTTTTAGCTCTTTGAGGAATCTCCAAATTATTTTCCACAGAGTTGCCCTAATTTGCAGTCCCACCAGCGGTGTAAGAGTGTTCCTGTCTCTCCATATCCTCACTGGCATTTGTTGTTTTGGGATTTTTTGATAAAGGCCAATCTCACTGAGGTTAGATCTCATCGGTCCACGTTTTTAGCATTTGTTACAGCAGCAGCCCACTTCTTGACACCAATTTCTGTCTTAGTCCATTTGTTCTGCAATAACAAAATACCTGAGACTGAGTAATTTATAAACAACAGAAATTTATTTTGTACGGTTCTGGAGTCTGTGAAGTCGAAGATCCAGGTGCTAGCAGTTCTGGTGTTTGGTTAGGACCTATCTCTGCTTCCAGGATTGTGTCTTGTTGCTGTGTCCTCCAGAAGGGATAAATGTGTCCTCAAATGGTGGGAGGGATGGAAGAGGGGAGGCAGCTGTATGAAGCCTCTTTTATAAGAGCAGTAATTTCATCCATGAGAACCCCACTCTCATGTCCTAATCACCTTACATGGGCCCCCACCTCTTAAGGCCATCACCCTTGGGCTTGAGTTCCAACATATGAATCTTGGAAGGACACATGCATTTAAACCATAACATTGAGGATATAAAGATAAGTAGGGGCTGCATAAGCCATGTTAAGAATTTCAGGCTTTAAGGCAATGATAAATGGAGAAAAAAACATGGCTACATGGTTAAAATTGCTTTAAAAAAGTCTTCAGTGTGGTAAGTGGATTAGAGGAGAGTAATAATGAATGCAGACAGATTTGATAACAGATAATCTCAATGATTCAGTAAAATAAATTATCAGATGGAACTTGGGTATTGAAGATAGAGATAAAGATTCCTTCATGAACTTTGGAAGAAAAGTAAGAAAAAAACAAGCGTAGTTAGTTACTTAGACAATTTCTAGGTAAGCTGAAACTTTTAGTACAGCGTATACTTGGCCATATTTGAGGGCTACAGGAAAAGAGCAGGTAGAAGAAAAACTTAGATTAGCACTTCCAAGAAGTTCATGAAACAATACAACAAAATGTATGCTCTTTATGCTTGACTCATTCAAATCTGAAGCCTAGGATATGCTTTAATCTCTGAAATAGGTAGGACTTCTTAGAAAACACTTTGTATATTTCTTCTAAAGCAGTTAACTATCACCTGGCTTCCTTTCCCACTCTAATTACTCTTAATTCCCCATTTTGAAAGTATCCCTTAGCACAAGGGACACATAACCCTCAATCTCGCTTATTCAACATTTACCAATGAAAATTTTATATAAGAAAAGAAGAAAAGACAGTGACAAGTAAGAAGCAAAGTGACAATAAAAAAAGAATGCAAAAGTTCCTCAACAGTCCTTCCCCTAGCAACATAATTTTGAGGACTAGCCAAGCCAGGTCTTTTATATTTATAGTGAATTTATTTTTTTCCTCATCAAATATCCTTCTTCACAAAAATATTGATGATGACCATAGGAGAAAAAGGTAAATGCAGCAAAGAAAGGATATCTGTGTGTAGCATGGGAAAATATTATACCACCATCTATATAGTGTAAAAATAACTTACTCTTTAGTTTCCATAATTAATTTTCTATAATTTACATATAATAATCTATAATCTTACTTTTTTTAGGTTATAAGAAATGAATAATGTCTGCTCATATTTAATTTGCTGCTCAGTCTTGCCATGTTCTTTTTGTATTCTTTAACAGCTTTGTGGAGCAAAGATTTAAACAATTTAAATACCATAATTTCACCCTTTGGAAATGTGCAATTGAAACACACCGCACTGAATCTCTGGGTAAAATATCCTTAAACTTAATGATATCTCAATCTCAATCTTCCAATCTCTTTAAAATCTTCTGATTTTGGTTTTCAAGATTTTTCTTTACTCTTTTTCTGGGTGTGGTAGAAGGTTTATGTCACTTCATGTCAATGAGGAATAGTGCCTTGGCTCTTTTTGTGGATTTATGTGTTTTTCTATGTGTCCTTGGTAGTTTTAGCTATAAAAGAATAATAGGATTTGAAAGCTGAGACCCTTGCACTGGACCATGGATGATCAGTGCAGCTTGTCAGGTTCTTCATGGCATCATGCTTATCTTGGCAGGGTGCCACTGGCTGTGAAGTCTTTGAATACTAAGCCCTCTTTATCATGGTCCCAGAGCTTGATTTGTCTTCTGATTCTTAGCACTTCTATGTGCAGTGCTGTCCCAATTGAGATACATTGGGCATTCTTGCTATACTGCAAGTCCCATGTAGGTCATGGGGAATCTTGAATAGATAGGTCTTTCCAAAACATATTGCATTATTATTTCTCAACATGGCTGAATGATGGGCTTGGAACCTTTACTACGCTATAAAGTATGCCATTATCTATAGTATTTTTAGATTCCTTCAAATTATTTCTGTGTTTCTATCACATATCCACATTCAAGTAGCATCATTTATATGAACTCATGGCTTCTTGAAATGGCATTTGAGGAATTTAAAACATTACTTTCTCTTTCAAATATTTGCCTTTCAGTCATTTTTTTCCAGACATAAATTAAAAGAAACTTACTGTTTAGTGATTAAAAAATCTGTATGTTGTAGCCCATTGCATCTCAGCTTTATTTGGAGTCCTTTTCTTTTTTCTTTGAGATCTTTTAGAGATAATATATCATCTTTAAATACTGTAATGGAATTGAGTAGTACCATATATTTAAATCTTTTTGTGTCTTAAATTTTTGTGATGTTCTTCTTATAATCCATGTACTTGCCTCTCCTTCTTACATCTGAATATAGATCTCATGCTGATTCCCTTTAGGTTAGTACTCATAAAAAATAGTACAACAATCCATTGAAAGTATGAGAGAAGAAAGGTGTGAATCAGAGCCTGGTCAGCTCTGATTCAGGAACTTGGGTTTGTGGGGGTGAGGGGAAATTACCCCGTTGCCTCAGAAGTTTTGCTGAAAGATTGACTCACAATTAAGGCAGATTAATAAGAGAAAGATTTACTTACCATGCAGATGAGAAGAATCACAGAGAGATTACCCAATATCCCAATGGAGTCCAGAAATTTATATACCCTCCTTTGGGGCTGGGGGCTGAGGAATATAGATAATTCTGTTTGGTGGCAATAATTTGTTGCTAGGAAGGATGAATAGATACTTGGGAAAATGAATGAATGGGTAGAAACAGATTGACTTGTAAATTAACCTGAGAGACAGGTACTATAGTTAAAATGATTTGGGCCAGGTATGGATGCATTCTTGATCTTCTTCCCTGCAATATATTAAGATAACTGGGGGGGGGGGAAGGGAATTGAACTGTTCTTTTTCGTGGGTCTGCTGATTTATGCCGATAGAGGGAAATCCCCTTCCAAGGACCTGTTGGTTTCTTAGGGCCTTTAATTCAATATACTCTTTATACCAAGGGGTCATGTTTGGGGTGAAATTTCCTGAGCTCCTTTAGGTTCTAGTTTGTCAACAAACCCATTCTCACCAATACTCCAATTTTGTATGTTTCTGCTCCAGGTTGGTAGAAAGTAATGCCCAACTAGCAGGATCATTTCATATTTACAAACTAAGCACACTCTTAAGACATCTTAAATCAGTTGCAGAGCTTCCTTTTCGCCCACATTTTCTTTTCAATTCTTCAAAAAGAAAATTTTATTTTTTTATACCTGATGTGTCTAGAAGTTTCCTGGTTCCATTCCATTTCTCTTTTATTCAACAGCATGGAACAGCATGCTTGCTTGGGTTTTCTGGACATACAACCTACATGGGAACTAAGCCTATTAATTAAAATCTGCAGCATTCCCTACAGACAAAATTATTTCACCTGATCCCATCTTCACTATTAGTTAAGAGCCATTTTACATGGGTTATGGCATTGTGTTGGAACTTTTTCTGGTTAAATCAAACATATTATTTTTTCTTTTTATTTTAATCATCCTTGATGTGTTTGTTTTATAGAGGAAATTGCATTGCGGGGTCAAAGAAAACATTATTCATGACACTTGTTAGAACAGTCTGTAAGGCAGACTTTATTCAGGAAGAGCATCATATAGGTAAACAGACTACCACAATGGATTTTACAATAAGGGAGAAAGACTATGCTTAACTCCAAATACAACAAAGAAGAGTGTAAATTTATAGCCAAAGAGCAGGATGGAGGGCAGTGATGGGAAAATTAGAAAGAGGAAACATCAGGGGTAAAAGGAGATTCTGGCTAACCCAACCTAACAGGATCCTCGCTGAAGTCAGGGTGATCAGCTGTTACCTGGGAGATGGAGGCTGAGGGACTCTGTCAGATGTATAGCGTGATCAAATGTGGGTTATTCTGGCTAAACCAACTTAGCAGGATTCTTGCTAAAATTGGGTGAAGCAGAGATAGATGAGGAATTTTAAAAGTCTAAGGTATACTGGGGAAGAGGATACAGAGGTGCCCTACTAAATTTGGTCAAGGAAAGATCCTTTGTCAGTAGCACACACAAAAAAGTTACTCCTGTGATCTTTAAACACAAACAGGACAGCGCCATCTTCAGCTCTAACTAAATGCATTTGAAAGCAAAGTCCAAGTCATCTTTTGCTAATTTCTCCTTCCCTGCCCTTCATTTATTCATTCATTTATCCTCATAACAAATCCTGAAATTCTTCAAATTCCCTTTATTGAATAAGCGAAAAAAATAACAAAGAAAAAGAAAAGTTACTTTAAGATGTAAGAATAAAGATAAGTTTCTCTCCCTCTTCCCATCCCTATTTAGCATTAGCACAAATATGGTGCATTATGAGTCAAATAATAATTCATAGTAATTGGGAGATAAGTAAGGTGTACCTTAAGACAGAATTATGCTCCTATTAAGACAGCTCTATTTCTCTTGCCATTCTTGTTACAATAGTGTTTCTTTTTCTTTTCTTTCCGTTTCTTTTTGTTCTGCCTTGAAAGACTGGGAAATGACCATAATAGCTGTTTTCCTTGGGCAGGGAGCAGTGAGTGAATGTTGAGCTCCCTATGGACTAAGCATTTTGATGCAAATTTCCTCAGAAAAAGGAACAGTGCAGTTGATTACTGCAGAACCACTGTACCTCTGAGGAGGGGACGCTTCACTGCTTTCTTATCCTGAGGCTGAGTATTAACTACACTATTGAACAGCAAGTGCTTATCATCCCTACCATTCAGACCACATCAATCTCTGGAAAGAGACAATGTCCCTCCAGGGAGTTTAGCTAGCCCACACAATGTCACACACACACACACACACACACACACACAAAATCAAACTGTATTTAGTCGGTAGAACTGCAAAAGCAAAGGTAATTTGGAGCTATTAGAAAAATATTTATATTACTGCCATACATCAAAGCAATTGATTTTCAAGAAAGCTTTAGTTTTCAGGCAAAAAGTAATAATTTATTTAAACAAAAGTGTTTCAACTATACAAATGGAAACATTCTAAAATTCTGTATTTATCTCACTTCTTGTTATGGTAGTGTTTCATTGCATTATCAAATTATTCTTGGATGCCTAGTAGGTATACAGAAAACTATGAGGTGGACCAAAACAGAAGTACGCAGCTTCCCTGCAATTCATAATTTTTTCTAATATTTCTGAGGGATCTGAAAGGATTAAAGTTTGCAGTTTCCAGTTCACACTGTGAAATAATAGAAATAATGAGGGCTTTGGAGTCAGATAGAATTATTATTTTTATTATTAAAAATTGTCCTATTACAGTATATTCATTTTAACTGGCATTTTATGAAAAGGAATGAAATAATACATGCATACAGTAAAATATTCTAACAGTACCAAAATTATAGAATTAAAAATATATTTTCCTTATACCAGATCCTTACTCTTACTCCTAGAGGCAATAATTGTTATAATATCTTTATTTAAATATTATTTTAAAAGTAATCATCATGTATACAAGTTATATATACATAAAATATATGTGTATTTTTTTACAGTTTCACCCTTAATGCTGACTTGAACTGCACAGTCCACTTATAGGTGCATATTCCTCCTGCTATCCCTAAGAAAGCAAGACCAACCTCTCCTCTTCCTCTTCCTCCTCAGCCTTCCCAACTTGAAGATAAGGAGGATGAAGACCTTTGTGGTAATTCATTTCCACTTAATGAATAATATATATAGTTTCTCTTTCTTATGATTATCTTAATAATGTTTTCTTTTCTCTAACTTACTTTATTGTAAGAATACTATATATAATATATATATCATACAAAATGTGATAATCAACTATTTATGTTATCTGTAAACCTTCTAATGAACAATAAGCTATTAGTAGTTAGGTTTTGGGGGAGTCAAAAGTTATATGTGGGCCGGGCGCGGTGGCTCACGCCTGTAATCCTAACACTCTGGGAAGCCAAGGCGGGTGGATTGCTCAAGGTCAGGAGTTCGAGGCCAGCCTGAGCAAGAGCAAGACCCCGTCTCTACTAATAATAGAAAGAATTAATTGGCCAACTAAATATATACAGAAAAAATTAGCCGGGCATGGTGGCACATGCCTGTAGTCCCAGCTACTCGGGAGGCTGAGACAGAAGGATCGCCTGAGTCCAGGAGATTGAGGTTGCTGTGAGCTAGGCTGACAACACGGCACTCTAGCCCGGGCAACAAAGTGAGACTCTGTCTCAAAAAAAAAAAAAAAAAAAAAGTTATATGTGGACTTTTGATGCACAAGGTTTGTTAAAATGGTCAACTGTATATACACATATGTATATATAGAATGTTATTATTTAAGAATACATGTATGTGATGGGGTTCAGGACATGATATCCCACAATATGGCACCTTGCAATTTGAGAAAACAGTGGAAGCAGTAGGCCCTCCATGCCCTTCTCCCTGAAGCAGGTCATAAAACCTAGGAAGGATTTTCTGACCTTCCCCTGAAGCAGGTTGTGAGCCTCTAAGGTAAGAAGTGCCCCCACATACCCTGAGGAAAGAAGTATCCTTATCTCTGAAGATGTAGGGTCACAGAGAAGAAGCTGAACAGACAAACTTTGCTATGTTTCCTCCAGTTTGTTACCATTATATCAAATTTTTTTTATCTACTGACTACACCTTCATAAAAACTAACATAAAGAATTCACAGATTAGCCCATTTCTTTTGGTCTTTATTTCTTTATGAAGGTTTCCGTGTCACATAAAGCTTATATTAAGTAAATGTGTTTGCTTTTCTCTTGTTAATCTATCTTTTGTTATAGGAACTTCATCCATGAACACATACATGAGGAAAAGGTATTTCTCCTCCCTTACTTAAAAATATTTATACAAATGAGAGTATGACAATACATTCTAATACACAATGTACATTTAATTTAGCAATATACTTAGGATACTTTCCTTATCAATACATATAAGTCCTTCTCTTTTTTGCCCCAGTTGCATGGATGTATCATAATTTTTAAAAACAATCCTTTAGTAGAATTTGAGGTAGTTTTGGTACTTTGTTATATAAAATATTAAAATAAGTTTTGTAAGCAAATCTAGATTTTAGTTGTCTTTTGTGTCATGAATTACTATAATTTGTTAAATAATAAAACAAATCTCGATTTCAATAAGGAGAAACTTGATTTGAAAAGATTATTGCCATATAGAGAAGGGGACTATTGCAGTAGGGGAAAGGATACCACAACAGGGTTTAAGATAAGATCTGTAAGTATCTCAAAATCAGGTAGAAAGGATTTTTCTTTGATAAAGAGATGTAAACAAGGCTGGTAAGAATTGGTTGTGAAGGAGTAGGATGAGCCAGTGGAGCCAATACAAAGTTTACAAGGGAAGGTCTTTCTCTGTGGTCAGCGGATTCTCAGGAAGGGCCATTCGAGGGGTGGTTCTGTATTCCAGTGCTTGCTAAGTTCAGAGGTGATTCAAGGTCCAAGACCCGTGGGATGGGAGAAGCCTAACTTAAGTTGGGCAGGTCAAGTTAATAGGCATTTTTCTAGACCGATCAGTGGATACAAACAGTTCAGCTAATCATTTGTGAGACCCAAAAATGGGAATTTGGAGCATCTGTGTCTGGCCTTAGCATAGACAAACAAAAGGGTCATCTTACCTAAGTCTTATGGGGAAGGACGGTTCCTTGCTCTCGACTATGTCTCAGAACATAAGAGGGTGGTGATGGGGAAGATTTCTTACTCCTCACTGTTTTCCAGGAGGATAGGACTCTGGTAAATTTCAATATTGTCACATTGTTGGTGTCAGAATATTTGTTTTTAAACTCAGATAGTGTTCGCTTGTTTGTTTTATTTTCATATGTTAGATCGGGAGTCGCAGTACCACCAAACAGAGAGACAGAGTCACTGAGGCTGCAATCAGCAAGAGGAGTTTATTGACTAGCTCGAGCTAGGGTCCGAGCCCCAGAGCACCGACACAGTGGTCTCTTTGTTGGGCAGGGACCCCGGGCAGTGCGGGAAGGGTGGTTTTATAGGGCCAGTTCATGCAGCAAACAAAGAGCTGTTCACTCATTGATCATGCATTCGCTTAGCACAGTGATTGGTCTGCCTTCTCTGATCATGTACTTAAAACCTGGCATGATTGGCTACTCACATTGCACACCATTCTTTCTCTGATTGGTCCTAGGGCTTCCTTTTTCCACATATCCCTTGATTACCCCTAACTGGTTCCGTAGCTCCCTCCCTCTGCACTGTCCTGCAGCATTTTACTTCAGCATTTTATTTCATCCCATGTTACCCCGCGGTTTCTGCAAGCAAGCCGTTATCACAGAAGCACAACTGAACGGTTAGCAGGCAAGCAAGCTTTACAAGAATGTGGAAGTCTATTTTGCAATTGAGCTCTGTGAACAGTTTTGGTCTCTTACACAAAATCTCTGTGTGGCAGGGAGTGATCCCCTTTCAACAGAAGCAGGAACTGAGACTGGAGGGGTCGTGATTGTGTCCAGTCATGCAGCTGGTGGTGGTCGAACTAGGATTCAAGCCTCGGCTGTTGGACTCCAAAGCTCGTGAGATTTCCTCCAAGTAACATTCACCTTAAGAGAGGCCTTCAGAGAAAGGGAAAGAAGCCTTGTGTTTCATACAACTTAAGAGCTGAAAGGATATTAGTTATGAAAATGGGATCATATGAGTATCTTCCCCATAGGGTTGTTGTGAGGATTAAATGAGTTAATTCAGGTAAAGCATTTTGAAGAGCGCCTGGCACGTAGGAGGTGCAGAGTAAAGGTCGTCAGCTATTATTATCATCGTTGCCTTGCGTACCGCCTTCACTTTGCACAGCTAAAAGGGCAGGCTCAGGGTGGTTTAGGGATACGCCTAAGGTCACACAATGAGGCAGTGGCAGAGTCAATTCCAATAGCCAATCTGGTGCCTGCTTTTCCCATGTTAAATGGTCACATGACAAAAACTTAAGAAAGACCACATAGCAGTATGGACTGGAATGAGTGGTAGACTGTTGTGTACCCTGTCACCAAAAGCATGTGCTCCCAATACTTTTATTAAATAAGCTTTGTTTCTTAGAACAGTTGTAGACTTACAGAATTACTGTGAAGATAGTACCGAGAGTTCCCATATACCCTGCACTCAGGTCCCCCCTTCTACTGGCATCTGACATTAGCACAACACCTTGTCCCAGCTAATGAACCAATGTTAATACATTACTATTATCTAAAGTCCACACTGTATTCATATTTCCTTAGTTTTCACTAGTCTCCTTTTTCTGTTCCAGGATCCCACCCAGAAGCCCACATTACATTCAGTTGTCATGTCTCCTTAGGCTCCTCTTGGCTGTGTGACAGCTTCTCAGACTTTCTTTGTTTTTGAAAGTTTTGAGGAGTACTGCTCAGGTATTTTGTAGACTGCCCCTCGGCTGGGATTTGTCTGATGTTTTCTCATGATTAGACTGGGGTTTTGGGTTATAGAGAGGAGGACCCCAGAGCTCAAGTGTGATTTCAGCACATCATGTCTACATGCCTTCCCCCTGTTGGTGTTGACCTGGAGCATGTGGCTGAGGTGGCACTTGTCAGCTTCCCCCACTGTGAAGTCACCCCTTGCCCCTTTGCACATGCTGTGCTCTTCGGAAGGAAGAGCACTATGTGCGGCTGCACTTTGGGAATGGGGCTGCACTATGCTCCCCTCCTTGAAGCCTGGGTATCCACATAAAGTATTTGCAATTCTCCTGCATAAGGATATTTGTCAATATGTGTATTTCTAAATATATAATGTAGCATTATAATTAGCTAATATTTTAAGTTCCGTTATGTACTTAGATTGAGGTTCATTCTTATGCTAAATGAAAATCTACCTATCAGAGTCTTCTTTTTTTTTTCTGAGACAGAATCTTGCTCTGTTGTCTGGGCTAGAGTGCCGTGGCATCAGCCTAGCTCACAGCAACCTTGAGCTCCTGGGCTCAAGCGAGCCTCCTGCTTCAGTCTTGCGGGTGGCTGGGACTACAGGCATGTGCCACCATGTCTGGCTAATTTATTTATTTATATATATATATATATATATTTTTTTTTTTTTTAGGTTGTCCAGCTAATTTCTTTCTATTAGTAGAGACGGGGTCTCACTCTTGCTCAGGCTAATCTCGAACTTCTGAGCTCAAATGATCTGCCCACCTCAGCCTCCCAGAATGCTAGGATTACAGGAGTGAGCCACTGCACCTGGCCTGAGAGCTGGTTGTTCAAGAGCATGGCACCTCCTCCTCTCTCTCTGCCTCCTTTTCGAGCCATGTGACACACCCGTTCCTCCTCTGCCTTCCACACAGATTGGAAGCCCCTGGAAGCCCTCACCGGAAGCAGATGATGGTGCCATGCTTCTTGTACAATCTGCCAAACCGCGAGCCAAATAAACCCCTTTCCTTCGTAAATAAATTACCTAGCCTCAAGTATTTCCTTTATAGCAACACAAAGCAGACTAACACATACTCATTTATAAAATTTCTGCACAACTCTGACTCTCTACAGTTCTGGCAAACTATGACTAGTCACAGATTTCCATATGTGAAAGGTCAAATAGCAAAAATAGTTTAAAAATTTTTTAATTCATAAATATTATGCTTTGGCCAGTCAAGAAATAGAAAAAAAAAGTAAAGCAATGCTAAGGATTGTTATAAAGTTAGCCATGACTAGGTTCTAAGGAGGATATATTTAGTGTAGTGCCCATCATGGTAATTAATACCAATTATAAAGAGAAAAACCTAGAAGCTACCAGAGAAAAGTTATATAATAAATTATACTTCCTTCTGTCTCCACATAAGACCACCATCTCTAATTGTTTCTCATTATATTTCTAGCACTTAGCAAAGAGATATGCCATAGTGACTCTTAATAGATAATGGTAAGTGGATGAATGCATTCATGCATGAATGAATATGTGATTAGAGTTACTAATCCCTGGAGCAATATGTAGGATCACAGAAATCTTGTTAAATCATATTTTTTTCACATGGATTTTGGTTGTAAAGGTATTTTTAAAATTTTGAATTTTGAGACTGCTTTGTTCTCAAATTCTATAAAGAAACTGATCCTAAATTTGTTCAACCTGTGGTTGCTTTCCAAATCATTTCTCTTGTTTGAACAAACAGAAATTTTCTTTTTGATTAATAATAGAAGTTTCATTGTTGTTTTCTTTTTCATATTTATTCTATGTATTAATATTTAAGAGAGTATGAAGAGTTTGGGAAAAAATAAAGGGGACATGACCACCTCCATATCCAACCTCCTTTTTTCAGAACTATATGTCCTAATCCACGTGCTAGTGCAGTAAGCTTCATGTATGGGATTTGGACATCCGAATTTAGCTAGAACAAATGAATCTGTTCCCCAGGAATTTGTAAAAGATACTGAAAGATTCATAAGCCCTGAGGGCAATTTTGTGTCAAGTGGATTAGGGAGAAGAGAATGACAGTTTCTGTACTAAAAATAAAGAATGAAAAAGATTGGGAGAGAGCCACAATCAGAAAAGATGACTGGTAATCCTGGAGATCCTGGTAATCTCTTTTCATGAAGCTGAGCAAGATTTTTGCTCTTGTATTCTATCAGATTCCTTCACACTTGTATAATATGCTCTCCCGCCCCCAACTTTTTGCTTCAGGTCATTCTAGGTGTTTCTTTTGCTAGCTCTTCCCCCACCAGCCCCACTGGAAAAAAAAGACCTCCAAACTCCTAATACTACATTACAGAATAGTCCCCAAGTATGTTTTAGCATGATTCTCCCAGACATCTCGGTAACTGATCCTATTCCAGCTCCACAGTAATGAATTCATGAATGTGCTTGTCTGACGCTGTTATTGCATGGAGAAATTGAGCGTGATGAATGAAGAGGTTGTCCCAGCCTCAATGTTCTATATGGTACACTGATATTCATTATGTACATGGTGTTGCCTTAAGCTTGCCTAGCTGTACTGGAATAGTGGTCTCTGGCATGTTTTCAGATCAGGCTGCATCCCAAGCCACTCCAGTTACATATATAAGGATGGGCTTGCAGAAAAATTAGTAAAAGGTCTGACTGGTCCTCACTCATATATTGTCATCTATAACTACTCTATAAGCATATTTCTTCACCACTTCTCACTTTTATGCATCCTTATTGCATATTCTTTCTGTATCACTTACATAAGCAAGTCCTGCTTAATTTTTTTCATCTCTGTGGTCTTGTCTGGCAACCTGAGCTTAATTTTCACATTTGTCACTACATTAATCACACTTACACATGAAGGGAGTTTTTCTCTTCTAACTCTCTTGAGGTAGGTGATTTATGAGGTATCTACTGAATCTCACAGTGCATTTATTGTATGTTTGGGATCTGGATTTAACAAATAAGCTTCACCAGTGTCCTCAACTGATCCCTGAAAGGAGGAATTAGACACGTCATTCTTTCCCCTTCTATACCATCCTATACCTACTTCTCTTTTGTAATTGTCAGTTGACTTTACTTTTTTTTTTTTTTTTTTTTTTTTTTGCAGACAGGGTTTCACTCTGTTACTTGGGCTAGAATGCAGTAGCATCATGATAGCTCACTGCAACCTCAAACTTCTGGGCTCAAGCAATCCTCCTGCCTCAGCCTCCACCTGGGACTACAGGTGCATGCCACTGTGTCTGGCTAATCTTTTCTATTTTTAGTAAAGATGGGTTCTTGCTCTTACGCAGGGTCTTGAACTTCTGACTTCAAGTAATCCTCCCACATCACCCTCCCAAAGTGCTAGGATTACAGGTGTGAGCCACCACGTTCTGCCTTCTGACTTGACTTATTTTGTCTGTCCTTCACAACTGTGAGGTCTTTAAGAGCAAGAGATTTGATCTTATTAATACTTGTAACTCTCTGTCCTAGCCTAGTTCCAGTCACTCACTGTACATGGGCATTCAAGAAGTGTTTTTGTCATGAATAGTTGAATGGATGGATAAATTAATGAATGGTTGACTGTCCACACAAGTTCAAGGACTGTAAAATGAGAGGCTTTTAAATGTCTAATATCTATGAGAAGAGTCTCAAAAAATGTCTTTACTACTAAAATAAAATCATCATAGGCAAGGACCAAGCAATATTGCTTTTTAACAAAGAAATAAACATTTTAAAGCCTCCTCTAGAGTAAATCTGTGAGCAACCATTTAGTAAACCATGAACCATGCTGTGGAAGGTATTTTAAATTGTTTTTTTAATTTTTTTGAAACAGAGTCTCACTCTGTTGTCCAGGCTAGAGTGCCATGGTGTCAGCCTGGCTCACAGCAACCTCAAACTCACAGGCTCATCAAATGATCCTCCTGCATTAGCCTCCCAAGTAGCTGGGACTGCAGGCATTTGCCACCATGCCTAATTTTGTGCTTCTATTTTTAGTTGACCAGCTATTTTTTTCTATTTTTAGTAGAGACAGGGTCTCACTCTTGGTCAGGCTGATCTCCAACTCCTGCCCTCAAGTGATTCTCCTGCCTTGGCCTCCCAGATTGCTAGGATTACAGGTGTGAGCCACCGCGCACGGCCAGATTTTGAATTCTTATTATGGATTTCTTGGGAATTGTGACAAAGAAAGTAAAGTTGTTTTCCTTCTGACATTGAGGTAAGGTGTGTACATGAGAGGGAGGTGAGTGAAAGAGAGAGAAAAGGAGAGAGACAGGGAGGGAGGGAGAGAAAGAGAGAGAGAGAGACAGACAGAGAGAGAGAGACTGCATATATGTGTTTTCTTCCTGTGCATGTCATCCTGATAATTCAATAGTTAACTAAAATCAGAGTTTGTGGATTAATCTTAAACCAAAAACCACCAACATTTCTATCTGCTATAAACTAATAAGAAAAAAAATCTGTAAAGTAGTATTCTAAGAGCAAAAGTTATCTTCAAAACATCTCTCTTACTAATCATAAGAGGTAATTAAATTCTCATAATGATACTACACTCCTTGTATTGTTCTAGCTAAAGATGAATTATAAAATAAATACAACTGACAATGTAGGACAATAGGGTTGGCTGTTAAGTTTAACAAGCACCGAGTTAATGAATCCAAGGGCATGGATGCCACCCCTTGCAAGCCCAGGAGCATTATTTTCTCTATGGTTTGAAGATGCTCTTCCCTGTGCTTTAGTCAAACCGTATCTGCATATGTTGAAATCATTTCTTTCCTTTTAGTGCAAATCTCTATACCCTTCTTGTCTCCTTCTTGCCCTTCTTCTTCCTGTCTCTCTTTTTTCTTACCTTCATCTATTACTTCCCTCTATTATAAACTAGGTGCAGTTTTAGACTATAGGCTCACAACAAGAAATAAAACAATCCTTTCCTCCCCCAATATCCTTAGACTCTAGCTAAGGAGAGAGAAATGCAGTAAACAATTATTATAATGTAGTTTGATAAATGTTCTTATAATGGTATCTACAAAGGAGGAAACACCCCCTTAAATTTGAAGGGGGACAAAGAAGGCATCACAAAGAGAATTCCCCTTCAAGTTTGTCTTAATAAGAGGGTCTTGAAAGAGTAAAAATTTCCCTAGATATTTTGTAACTACATTTTTAGTGTACATTATAGGGCCCTTAAAACGTATATATCTATATATGCTAAACGATTAAATTAATTTTCTAGGTAGACAATATAATAAATGGTATTTCAAAGACATGGAATAATATGTTCAAAAGCAAAGTAGCAAGAAAGAATTTGTCAGGTGCATTATCAGCAAAAAAATAGCAAAGAAAAAAATGAAGAAAGGCATTTTAATTATTTTAAGGTGATGGGATTACAAGTAATTTTCTTTCTTCTTTTTTTTTTCATGAAGGGGGAATGAAGAGGAGGGGTCAATTTCCTTTTTTTTTTTTTTGAGACAGAGTCTTGCTCTGTCACCCTGAGCAGAGTGCAGTGGTGTCATCATAGCTCACAGCAACCTCAAACCCCTGGGCTCAAGTGATCCTCCTGCATCAGCCGCTTGAGGAGCTGGGACTACAGGTATACACCAGGACACCTGGCTAATTTTTCTATTTTTAGTAGAGACAGGTTCTCGCTTTTGCTCAGGCTGGTATCAACTCCTGAGCTCAAGCAATCCTCCCACTTCAGCCTCACAGAGTGTTAGGATTACAGACGTGAGCCACCACAGACAACCTATAAGTAATTTTTCTGTGTTTTTTTTTACCTGAAAGTATGATTTATATCATTTGTGCAATCAAAATATTTTGCTTTCTTTTTTATCTTGGCTGTATGTCAATTTCATATTCTAAATTTTTCTGTTAGTTTTATAGCAAAAAATAGTTTCTAAATTGCTATAAAGTCTTCATAATTATTTTTCAAATGGATGCGTAATATTTCTTTGAGTTTACTAATCACTTAACCATTATTCTTGTTTTTTCAGTATAATTAAATTAGTAAACAAAGCCTGTGTCAGTGGCTTTCAATTCCTGCATGAGGTGAAGCAGCAGCAGTGTGGGTGTAGTTCAGTGCGGGCTTCATTCATACAATGCCCAGGAAACAGGGTTTGCACCTTTGCAATTTCCCTGAGGGTCACTAAGTGCTATGAAAAGTTCCACAAAAAGATTTTATGCATCTGCGGTCATCTCCCCAACCCAAATCATACTTGAGTTAAGGTTTTTCAACGGGGAGCAATACAACCCACCATAGTAACCAGTGAAGTTGGTGACCTGAAGAATTGAGTGACCCACTCTAAGAGAAAGCTAGTGGACATATTCCCTCCCTCAACACTTAAGAAAGGTGCTGAAGAAAAGGGCTCTGACCCATGCTCTGGATAGCCCTGCACACAGCAACCCGACACCGGGTACCTTCCTCAGCTCAGCCTTCTGAAGAGTTTAACAAGGACAGCTGCGGAGACAAGTGTGATGGGAAGCTCCAGAAAGACTTAGAAGCTTAGAGAGAAGAAGGTGATCTTGGAACAAGAACAGGGTGGTGGTGAATGAAACTCTGGTGGGCACTTGAGAGGTTCTAGAAAATTCGTGTGCAGTGACGAAGTAGTGGAAGCCAATCAGCCCAAGATTCAGCCAAATCAGATGCAGAGCAAAAGCCAAGAGAACAGAAGAAAACCCAGAACACTGATGGGGTTGGGGCAGGAGCAGGGTTTGGAAGGAATAGGGGAGAGGGTTAAGATCAAGGCTCAGTGGAATTGTCAGGGTTCTAGTACAAATTGGTTTCTCTAGTCACTAGAAGTAAGAAAGAGGTTTCCGTTTCTCTTAGTGACAAAATTTAGCAGAATAAAAATGATGACAAGTGAAATCTGATACAATCAAAGTCTCAGAACATCTGGGTTGGGGATTCATGTCTAATAATATTTTGATTGTTGACCAAAGTTTGAGCTGGGCAAAGAAGGGCTGAAGGTAGGCAAGAGAGTTAGGTGCCATTCTCCATTTATAGAATATAGAATGGTTCTACTCCTTTACAACAATTTACTCGGGCATTTCTTTGCCATGTTTTTTGTTTTTTTTTGAGATAAAGTTCACTTCCTCCAGAAATCCTTTGTATGGTCTACTCTGATGGGCATTTCTCTTCCATTTTCCCTTCACACCCATATTTCGCTTATAATAGCTTTTATCACACTACTAGATTTGCCTGTACGTCTTGTACAATCTTTTTGTGGGTGTTTTAGTTTCTTATGGTTATTGTAAGAAAGTACCACAAATTGGCTGGCTTAAAACAACAAAAATTTATTGTCTCACAGTTCTAGAGGCTAAAGGTCTGAAATCAAAGTGTCAGCAGGGCTATGCTCTCTCTGAAATCTACAAGGCAGAGCCTTGCCATCCCTCCTCTAGCTTCAATGATTGCTAGCAGTCCTTGGCATTCCTTGGCTTGTAGACACATCACCTCAGTCTCTGCCTCTGTTCTCACATGGCCATCTTCCCCTGTGTATCTCTGCCCTTTTTTTATAAGGATACCAATCCTATTACATTACGAGCCCACCCTACTCCAGTATGAACTTAGCTTAACTTTTTACATCTGCAATGATCCTATTTCCAAATAAGTTCACATTCTGAGATACTGGGTGTTAGAACTTCAACATATCTTTTCGGGGGGAAGGGGTTGTCCCATAATTCAACCAATAACAATGGGCAAGGACTATGTTTATTCCATCATTTTTACTTTTGTGTCTTTACCAATTAACTTACTAACAAGCACACAGAACATGGTCAATAAAAATTTGATGAATCAATGAATATATGAATAGGGGAATAAGGCTGTACTAAGAAATCCATATTTCAGTCTTGCATGTAGGGAATGCAGAGGGTTAAGCCACAGGAGCTCCAAGGCCCTTTTGTCTTAACACTAGCTTGCTTCCAGCTATTTTAAAAAGGCTGGTGAACAGCAACTGCTTACTGGTTACATCTACATAAACCCCAATAGACAAGATTATTTAAGATTCATCAGGAATATCTTAGTGCTTATAATTGTATATCTATTGTTTGGAATTCTAGGGGATTTCAATAAGTTGACTTATTTTTAGGCTGCTTAGGAGAGGGGCAAAGAATTGTTATAAGAGTTATAAGGCTGACCTCTTCTGGCTAACTGTGAATATTACAGAAAGGTTGAAACCCCTGAAAAAGGAAATAAATGGAAACACTCTGATTTTAACTGTTAAAAATTAAAAAGGAAAAAAAGGTAACCTTATATGTAGACATGACAGAAAGATAGTCCCAGATAGACCAATTCACCTTTTTTTATTTTTAGAAAGAGAGAGTAAGCATGTAGCCTAAAAAAATATAAGGAGTTCACCAGAATTGATTTTTGCCTTCAAGAAGAAAGTGAAGGAAGATGAAAGAAACATAAATGAAGAGACTATTCAGGAAGAAACAGATCGATCAGAGCAATGTTCTTGATGAAAGCCTAATACTTTGGAGTTCTTATAAAGGATGTGGGAAAGCTATGAAAGAGGTTCCTGAATATTTTGGCAGCTTGACTATTGTTTCTCTGTGGTCCAGAGGCAGAGCTATAGTTGGATACTAGAGGTCTTGGCAGGAATGTCCATCTGTACTTCTGCCATTTCTGATTGGCTCTCCTTGCCCCAAGTTTAAGGGCGCTGCAGGGTTTATTAGTCATTCCTTCGTGAGAAATGTGCTGTGCATGTCCTTTCTAAATTTCAAACTTGTCCTCCAGTTTACTGTTCTTCACCTCTCCAACCTGTTTCACGGTTTCATCTTTTATTTCTTTTAAAATGTTTTTTTATTGATTGATATATATATATATATATACTGTTTTTTATTTCTTGATGATGTAGTGCTCTGTTGCCTCGCTGCTGGCTGCATCATTCTTGCTACTGTTAATCCTGAAAGGAGGGGCAGGAACAGGAACATGTGACTGTATTGAAGAATTCGGTTTTTATCCTAACTGTAATTGGGCACTATTGACAGATACTAAACAGGGGGGTAAGAAGATCAATTTTGCCTTTTACAAAACTCATTCTGGCTGTAATGTGAATGGAGAGCTTGATTGGTTCCCTGTGCAACTGCTAGGAGGAAAACACCTTTGCTAAATTACTCTCCATGTTTGCTGTACTCTGTCAAAATCGAATTGCTGTTTAACAGTTAACACTGCAGCATAAGAGAACGAAGCAATCTGTTTGCACATATTCCTAACAAGGGAAAAGTCATGTGGTGCTATTTGTCCAAAAGATATTGAATATCAGATATGGAGGAAAGGAAAAAAATACGTCATCTGCATGCCCATAGCCTCAGAGTAAAATAAAATATTGACAATAATGCAATAACACATCGTAGAGTCAAAGCACACAATGCATATGAATGAGAAAGAAATTATTTGTGTTTGTACATTTCCTGATAATTCATTTCTGTAATACAAATAATTTTAGAAATTATTTGCAAGAAAAGGTGGATATTCGTGGATACTGGATAAGCTTAACAATTTCATGCTTCATTCTCTCAATCTCTGAAGTTGATTAAATGTTGTAGGTGACATTACCGCATCTACAAATCTTTTAAAAAAGTAGAAACAGTGGGATCTCTGTAATAGCTCTTGAACTATCAACTAATTGAGTTTGGTCATGCACAGTTACCCTGGTGGAAACATGAGCTTCTTAAAAAGCTGATACCATGACATATATCTCTTTCATTCTATCTAACATAATTCTTTGCACATTTAAGTGAAAAACATTAATGTTGAAGGAATGAATGGTTAATTAACAAATGGATAAAGAATATTGCCATATGATTGAAGCTGTAATTTTGTTTTCCTGGCGCACTGTTTTTTAATATGTGCTGGCCTACTTCTGCAGATATTCAGCAAACACAGCCCAGGCCCTACTAGCCATCAGTTCACAACAAATGCAAGCATCTGCTCGATTTCTAATCCCTTTCATAGACGCCTACAGAACGTAAAAATATTAAACGGACTTTATATAAAAGCATAAAGAATTTATACTAAATGCTTTCGTGCAAAAAGATATGTAGAAATTGAGTTTGTTGGACATTGCAAATCAGTAGGTAATTCCTATCTGGCATTT
This sequence comes from Lepilemur ruficaudatus, assembly GCA_963574885.1. Classification (NCBI taxonomy): domain Eukaryota; kingdom Metazoa; phylum Chordata; class Mammalia; order Primates; family Lepilemuridae; genus Lepilemur; species Lepilemur ruficaudatus. The sequence continues at coordinate 17,879 of CAUYRT010037840.1, read as the reverse complement.
CTGAAACTTTTTTGAAAATTCAATTTTATTTGTCAGAAATCTTATTAAGTTTAAATGTAGTGGGGAAGAACCCTTTATGAATAACTGAAGGACCAATAAAAACCAAAAGGGTTTGCAGATCTGATTTCTTATTATTAGCTGTAAGAACTAAAAGGGTATTTTAAAGAAGCTAAATAAAGCAACTTTAAGTTTTTTATTAGAAAATACTGGTTTGGAAAAATTTTTATTTTATAATTTCTATAATAAAATAATGCATCTGTTTATCATCCAGTGTACTTAGAAAAACCAAAACAAAACACCCTGGAGTTTGAGTCATTAAGATAACCTACATTGTTCTGTTGTTGTTGAGGTGGTTTTTTTTTCTTTTTTTCTTTTCCTGACTCATAAACGGAAATTTTTTCATTTTTTAATTGTAGTTGTACTGCTTCTTCCACTAATGTTTTCTTCTGGCATCTAGTACGAAGTCTCACAAACAAGCTCATGTCCCACTAATTAACAAAAAGATTATCTGCTTATTACTCAGATGGCCTCAGGCAGTCATTCTGTATGCAGTCCACTTCATAAACAAATAACCCAATAGCAGACAAGTTCAGGAGAGGGTTCAGGCCTGTCCAGCTAACAGAGGAAGACCCAGCTGCCTGCACAACCACACTCTACATGGGCGCATCTCAGGCTCTCCCTGTGCAGACTATGAAGTTCTGGTTTACCTGGAACCAACTAAACCCTCAGAATAGGGATTCCCTACTTTCTGAGGCCCCTGAAAACATGAAGCTACACTCACCACCAACCACTTGTCCCCATGTTAGTACAAAACAGAGAAGAAACTGTACACTTTGAAGGGAAGAGAGAGCTCCAGTATGGGCTTTTGCAAATGCCACACATGGTTTAGTTTAGTGTTTCCCAGTCCTTTGCAGGTAAAGAACTGCAGTGAGGACATGGGCAGGAGCTGCCTAACGAGAGGGGATGAGAAGATATAGAAACCTACTGGTGAGGTCTGTATAGTGCCACAGGACCTCCTGCTGCACTGCGTGGGATGTCCTGGACTCATTCCTGAAGTCATTTCTAAAGTTAAAATTAGTCACTGTGTGCCAGCACCTGTATTATATGTGTGGCGTACACAGTTTCTGGACCAACACTAACCCTAAGAAACAGGTGTCATAATTCCTTTTTAACAGAGATAGCTGAGGCTCTGTGAAAACACATTAGTCACCAAACAGTGTTCTGGTTTGATTCTAAAGTCTGTGATTTTCTCTCTATGAAGAGGGATGTGTGGAACTCTGGGATGTTTCCTGTCCTCCACTAGCCTCTCTGCTGACTCAGGATGAGGACCTAATCTTTTTTGTTTATGGTTCCATTCCAGGCCTTAGAATATTTACTCAGGAAAGTAGTCTCAGGAAAAAGAAAAATATCTTTAGATAGATTTGAAAAAATAATAATAAAAGCTGGATTTGCATCAATGAGGGTCCCTTGCCATCTGGCTTCGGCTTGGTTTTGGCCAGTGGGAGGCACTGGCAGATGATCACTAAGTTAGAGGAGAGGGAGGTCAGGGTAATTATTCCGTTGTCTTCCCCCTTGAAGTCGTCTTTATTTGGCTATATCGTCCCACCTTGGGTCACCGCTCCCACCAGGGAATCTGCTACATATGTTCCAAATTTCAGTAACTTCTTCTTCCCCTGGCTTCTTCATCCTGGTGGTGGCAATTACTTCCTAACATTGCCATTCCTTGTTTTTACTTGTTTTCTTATTTTCGTTTCTTTTTTTAACCCTGCCCACATCTTTAGAATCAATTTTCTTCAAATCCTTACTTGAGTGTGGCATTTGTTTTATGCTAGAAACCTGAATTATTTAGTGGATGTTCATTCACCCACTTAAATATTCAAGCGCCAGTCATATGTGTGTTGTACGTGTTTTTATGGGAGGGAAGGAAGTAGGGCTCTGAACAAATGAAAATGTTGAAAACTGATTTATCCCTCCGACTGAGATAACATTGTTTTCCTTTTGTCAGCATTTCATCATCCAGGAAAACAAATATTGGTGGTTCAAAGAGGCACTTTTTCCCTTTTCTTTTCTTTTCTTTTTTCTTTCCTTCTTTCTTTCTTTTATTTTGCATTGTGCCCTGCCATGAATCGTTTTCTTCCATGCTGGAGAAATGGAAATGCTGGAGAGAAGACAAGCCCCATCCTCTGGTAGTCAGGTCACCAAAGAGCAGATTGGCAAGGAGGTTTCACAGCAGGACATAAAGAAACAGCCTGCTTGGCTGATTTTGTGGATGGCTGGAGGTGGTAGACACAAGGAAACCTCTTCAAGGTGAGTGACTGATTGCTACTGTCAGGCTCCCCACCTACTGCAGCCTCCCTCCGGTAGGCTAAGCTTTAGCTTTGGACTGACAGGGTGAATGAGGGTTCTCAGAGGTCCCACTCCTCAGATGACACCTGGTAGAACCTTCTAGGGGGCTCCCTCTGTTGGCTTTCATTGTTAATGTGCTGAGCCCTGCTGAATGGGGAAGTTCAGTCTCTAAGGGAAGCTTACCTGTGATCATCCATTGACTGCCCAAAGCCTCAGAAACCCAGGGTGACTTAGGTATAAACAGCTTTAAGGCAGGGCCCAGTGGGGAGTCTGAGCCCACCCACCAGAGAAGAGGCATCTCTGTGCGAGCTCCCCTTTAAGAAACAGGCAGACAGTACTCCTTTTCCAGTCCTCGACATTAGCGTCTTTTAAGTATGTCAAGATTTCTGGTTTGCATGTTTTAAAGTTTAAAGTTTTCATGTTGTATTTTCTAGTGCAAGAAATATATAATTATAAGCATGTGGTCTTCTGAAATAGTTGAATCATCTCAGCCTGGGAATTATGAAATAGAGGGAGAGAGTTTTTTTGTTATCATGTCAGTATCTTCCCAGAATCTCTTCACTGTTGTCAAAGAAAAAAAAAATATATCTCCCTCAATTTACACCATGTTATCTTTCCTGCTCACTAAAAGATTGAACTATGATTTCATCAGTGAAAAGAAAAAAATACTTTGTAGTCAAACTTCTGAGTGAATGTTGGCTCCACTGTTTACTAGCTGTGTGGATGTGAATTTATTGACTTCTTTGAGTTAATTTCGACATCTATAAAATGGAGCGATATTAGCCATATGATCGGGTGGATGTGGGAATTGAATGACAGAAAGTCTGCACCACATTTTTGGACCTTAAATATTTTTGCTGCTTTGCTGCATTGTTTGAGTGTATCAGTAACTTCCCAATTCTCAAACTCACTACAGTACCTGCTGCAGATTTTGACACTGTCACTCCTTCAAATCCCTTCTCTGAAACTCCTAGATAAACCTTCTCAAGCAGTGCTATCCCATAAAAATTTATGTAAGCCACATATATAACTTAAAATTTTCTACATTTAAAAAGTAAAAAGAAACAGGTGAAACGAATTTTAATGATACATCTTATTTAGCCCACTATATTCAAAATATTGTCATTTCAACATGTAATCAATATAAAAATTTTTGAGATATTTTACATCTTTTACATTAATTCTAGGAAATCTGGTGTGTACTTTACTCTTACAGGATAACGTGGAAAACTCATATTTCAAGTTTTCAAAAGCCATCTTGACTAGTGGCTACAGAAAAGAATAGTGTAGCTCTACAGCCTTGAAGTTTTCTCTGTCATCTGTTTTGCTCACGATTCTGCTCTTACTCTCTTTGTTTATATTAATACATTCTGTGCTTCTAAGATCTCATATATTCTAAAGATATCAGCTATGTTATTGATTACAAATATTACACTTCTATCTAGAACGTCTATGAGCACCATAAACTCAGCATGATTCAGAGTCTCTTGTCATAGTCAAGAAAGTCACTTCCCCTTCATTTGATCATTTCTACCATTGGCATACTATCAACCTCCCAGCCACCAAAGCTTAAAACTTTAGATTTTTCTTCCCCATCACCAATCCCTTCATATTCAACTAACAATTTTTAAATCCTATAGCTTACATATCTGGACTGTAACCCTCCTTATTTTCCCATTTCACATTCCTTGAGGATATTGCTGTTTAATTTTTCTAAAGTATGTACTAGACACCTTTTATTTTGGAATTCAAGGTGCTTTAAAATATTATCTCTATCCTTCTATTCTTAGTAGTTTCTTATCTATAATCTGTGTTCCAAGAAAAGAAAAATATCCCTGAACACTCCTTGCAATTTTTCTCTCTTTATGTCTTTCTCCTGTTCAATTCTCTATCTAGAGTATGTTCCTCCATTACCACCTGGCCCAATCCTGCCCATGCTTCAAGGCTTAGCACGAAAGGCACTCTTGTGTCAACCATCCTCATGCTCTTTCTCTATACCCTTAGAGAAAACTGAATGTATTCTCTCCCTTTTTTGAACATACAATTAACTTTGTTTTCTCTCTCTTAAAGTATTGGCTCACTGTGGCCTTATAGTATGTTTATTGTATATATATGGTCTTTCCATGTGCTAGTTTGTAGGTTTCCTTGAGAGGTATTTTACACACGCGAAGCCATAGAGATAGATAAGGTCGTTCATACTGATGGTTTTGGAGAGCAAAGCATTCCAGGTTGGCATTATGATATCTGAAGATCTGGGGAGGAATGGGGTCAAGGATTTTTAGGTATGGAATGAATATCTTCCTTCCACTGGCTTCTCCAACTCCAAGTAAACTTGGCATTCTCCCAGTGTACCCATTAGTTTTATCAAATGAAACCTTCCGTTTTTATCTTAATTTTTCTTGCTAGTACAAGAATTTCTAATACAGCCTTAACTTGTCAAGGTAGATACGTATTACCAGCCCATGTAATATATTACTTTTATCATTTATTTTTATTTTCTCCTTTTTTCAACAAAATGCACAGAGGTCTGAAAGGACATTTATCCAAGTTTTGAAGTAGGTTGTCTTGGTGATATGCTATAGAGGGATTTTTTTCCTCTCTTTATGTGTTTCTATATTTTTAGCTTCTTTTTTATTTACTTTTACAATAAGCCTTTGTATATGTCTAATCATAAATACAAAGTTAAAAATAAATATTATGAGACTTTTTGGCTAAGCTGCTTTTTATTTTCTTTTCACAACTTTGCTTGGATGCCAAGTTGTGTACCTCTTAAGATCAAGGTTACAAATTAAAGGTAAAAATGGACTTCAGCCAAAGCACTTAGCAGGCTGTCAGAAAGCACTATATGTAGTTACTTCTGATTAAAATCAAACCAAGCTTCTTTGAAAACTGAGGTTTCCAAAGTAACTCAAAAGTTACAGCAAACCAATTCTTATTGAGGGCAATTACTAGGGACTTGGAGGTCTCTATTTATCTAATAGAGATAAATGAAAGTTTTAGAAGTGAGTTTATGGACTCCCAGTTTCTGTGGGGCTATTAAACGGGAGTTTTCATAAAGAACCTCTAGATTTCTACTCACAATGCCTGGTAAGTACAAAAAAAGACTAGGCTTGATAACGACAAAAGATCCCTCCTCCTTAACAAATCACTGGAGACCAAACTTGTATATCAATGTTTTTGTCCCTTTTATAAAATAAAAATTTGAGAATCTCAAATTAACAGCTGATATTGTAGTACATTCATAATGAATTACTCGCACTGCCCTCACGTTATGCAAAGTGCATGAAGATCATCTTAACTCTGTGTGTGGCAGGAGGGATGGGAGGGGAATTATAGAAAGTCAAAAGGCTAAAACTCATTTAGGAGGAGGGAGCAGAAAGTATGGGGAGAAGATCTGTATCTAAAATTTGGTCATTTAGGAAATCATTACTCCATTCTGTCTCTGGTGGAAGTAAGACTTTGAACAACCCCTATACCCTATGGATAAGTGGGGGTTGCTAGGACACAGATGCAATGGCCTGCCACACAAACAGATGCAATGTGCTACCAGGCTCACTGGGGTGGCCAGGGTAACCAGCAGTGCAGAAGAAAGACCGTAGGCTTTGAGATCAGAAACTTGAGTTATAAATTCAGCTTTTATGCTTACAAGCTGTGTGCTTTGGAGAAAATTGTTGAACTTCTATTCAATGATTTCCTTATTTCTAAAATGGAGAAAATATTATAATACCTTCAGTTTTGTGAGAAGTAAGTGGATCAGGATATATATACATACAACATGACAAAGGTAAATGCATCATTGGTTTGACTAGAGCCAAATGAAGCTTATCTTTCCTTCTCCAGTACCTGCCATTTAGCGTGGGCCCAGAACTGCCACATCAATGAAAGAATAAAGCAAGGGGAATCCTTGCTTCATGGAGAAAGAGTGACCTGAAGGTGCTTTCTCACAAATCACCTTCCTAGGGGTAATGTGGGGAAGGAGAACTTGAAGACGATAATATAACGATAAATAAAGGAAAACGGGGGAAAAAGGAAAATGTGCAAAGTGGCTGGAGATGGGAAGAAGTCAGAAAGGGGAAGGATGGCACATTCAATGTTTCTAAGCTGGGAAAGGAAATGGATCCCGTGTTGAAGTATGTATGCATCGGGGTGTCACATGTGCATACATCTTGGCTAACTAAATGTGCACAAGGAAAGTGTCAGTATACCACTACCTACCGAGTACTTTTCTTTTTACGTCTATCTCCAAGGTGTGCACAGTGGAATGCATATAACAAGCCAGGACTATTTCTGAGACTTGTAGAGCAAAACAAACCAAGTAGAATAGATTTCTGGAATCCTTTTTGCAAGGAAAATAGGTTTTTGTGTCTTTTTACTCTTGTTACTGACTATTCCTGTATTCTTTTGTATTATGATGTATGTTTTCAAGTCAATTTTTAAAGGGTCTCTTACTTGCTGTATGAAGTATATTTTTAAACTGATACAGTGAGTTGTGTTATAGTCCTGGCAATTATTTCTGGTAATAAAAAGGTAGCATTTTTGTAGGAGCAGATGTCGAACGTGCTGATAAATCAGAATCTCACATCAAAGGAAGAATGCAACTCATTTTCTAATCAAAGAGCTAATGAAACACTTTTGCAAATTATTTGTATTAAATAAATGTTCCTCTTAGAAAATAAAATTCTGAAAACACAACATGTGTAATCTTTTCAAAATAACAGAATACCTTTGTGCAATTTAGTTTGTAAGCCCTCTTAGAAGGAAAAACATTCTAAGCAGAAAAGACAAGTTTTTTAAAAATATACTATGCTTAGTGTATAATTTAATTTAAATGGAAAATGTGTAAATGCATTTAATGATACCTTTTAACAATTGTGCAATTGCAATATAATTATCCTCCCTATTTGTAAAGATTAAAGAAACTGCATTTCAATGTTAAATACTTCAAGTATGGTTATAGTGAGAGGTCATTATGTTACATTCCAATAATAAGCAAATCATAAAATTCTGTACATCAGCCAAATAGAGAATGTATTTAAATATACATTTGTGTGTAGTTAATAGAAATTTATTTTTAGCTTGAGAAATGAAACAGGCAAACACAGTAGAGCCCCTTCATTCCTACTTCTCTTGAATAAATCCTCAGGTGAAAAATACTATCCAAGCTGTTGAGAAATGCCAAAAACAAAAAGAAACAAAAAACAGGGGCAAATCATAAGAAATTCAACCAGTAGGAATGAGTGCATAGGAAAAAATAAAAAGCATGTAACAAGCATTGAATGCCAACCCTGAGCTAACACCATCCTGGGTGCTTTGCATATGTTGCCACATTTAACCATCACAACAATCTGAACACTGAAGTAAGTATTGTCATATTCATTTACAGACAAGGTCATGTAGCTGGTATGTAATGCTGCTTGAATGCAAACTTTGACATTTCTCACTCTAAAGCCTGTGCTAGAACTGTTGGACTGATGGGTGCATGAGGTGACTAAATTTATGGATGAATATTTTGAGGAGGTACAAAATCTTTTCAACTCACTAGAGTCATAGATGTTTTCTTCTATTAAATAATTTTTTATGTTCCTATAACAATCCTACTTAAATGCACAATTTTTTGTGTGTATATTAATTTTATGATCATATTTACAGAGTAAACATGTAAAGATTTAAATTTCCCCTAAGTGCTGGATCTATGCTTAAATTCATTTTCAAAGAGACAGCCTCATAAGCCATTGTCTTTGAAATGGGATGTCATGTGTAACAATTGGAAAACTAGAAGGAAACCATACTAACTTTATTGAGAAAGGTATTAATCAAACTTTCTTGTTAAAAAAAAATACAGACTGACACCCACCACAATTTGATTTAAAAATATAATCAGTATCTTATATTAAATCATAATAGAAATGGTGGTTATTAGAATAACGGTTTTATAAATGTACATGGTTTTCATTTTTTTTCTAGCCAATAAAGTCTAGAAATACATATTATGTGTGTGTGTGTGTGTGTGTGTGTGTGTGTGGCAAGAACTGCTATTAACCTCACGACATTTTTCCCACATGTCTATCTTCCTAATAGAATCCCTTTTTGTTTGACAGCAACATACCTGCTGGTAACACCATCAGTATTTCAGCCTCATTTGCACCTGCAGGCAGCCATATGATGGCATTTTGGCCAATGAGATACAGACAGAAGTAGCTGTGGAGGGCTTCCCTCTCTTGTTCACAAGGACAACACCCACTAAGACTGTGATCCCTTTTCCCTTCTGCCTTCTTTTTGCCTGGATTGTGGACACGTAGCCTGCAGGTGCAGTACCCATCGTGAGACCATGAGGCGATAAGCCTAAAAGTAAAAGTCTACATAGCACAGAGTATAGATTAGAAAGATGAAAAGATCTTGTGTGCCTGATGATGCTGCATGTTAATAAAAAATACCTCCAAGAGATTCAAATCTAAACAAATTACTAAGTCACATTCCTCTACATTCACAATTAAAACAATTTAGTGATTTGGGCATAGGGGAAAAGGGAGAGAAGAGAGCTCACAAAATGCAGTTTTCTTATTTGGGTGATTAGGATGCTTGCTATGGCATTAAAGGCGGGGCCCTGTATTTCATTGTGATTTGATTGTTTACGTGTCACTCTCTTCCATCTGATAGTAAGGTTCTGTAGGGAAGGGGCTTTTTCTGTGTTATCCACCATTGTGTCCCTTGCATCCAGCACTGTGAGGTTAAACATAAAAAGGTGCTCAATAGAGACTTGTTAAATAAAGAAATGGAGAAAAGATACTAAGTATAATTTGGTACACAGTTTATGATGTCTGTGGAAATGGCATGTATGTAAACTACTAACACTAGTAGTTAAGATTATTTAAGAACTTATGTGTGCCAAAAATTCTGCTAAGAGTTTTATATACATTAACTGATTTAATTTCAACAACAAAGCAAAGCATTATTAGGTGGATATTAGCAGTTTATCCATTTTTGAGATGAGGAAATTAAGGTAAGAAGTTGTTCATTAACTTGTCTGAGGTAGCACAGCTTAAATAGAGGAGTTTGGATTCTAACTCAGTTGGTCTGGTTTCAAAGCTCATGCATTTAACCACTGAGTGCTCTATACTCCCTGAACTACCTCCATCAGCCAAAGCTGGGCACAGGAGCTAGAGATGCATCTGTGGGAGACTTCAAAGACGTTTTACAAACAGAATTGGAATAAGGAAAATTATGCGTCTGGATTGAGATGTCTCCAGCAGGGGTGGACCAATTGCTTTTAGGAAGCCTCACAAGGTGGCTGTATTCACCACAATCAAGCATCTAGCTGTAAGATATGCAAGTCAAAAGTTTAGATTTGTTCATGCTGCTCATGTTAAATTAGCTTTGGGAATTTGACTCACACTAATTTATAAGTGACTAAACAACCAAAATCAGAATGCTAATTGACTCATTTGAAAAAAGAAAGTTAATTGAAGGTGGAATAAATATCTAAACCAGGCAGACAGTGCTTAAAAGATGTTCTTAGAATAAAATAAGAGCTAGGGAAGTGAATTAAGGTATTTGAATGCTTAAATGCACTAGGATCTCATATGTTATGTTTCACTAGTGGTATATCTGCCAGGTAGACCTGACCGAGCACCCTCTTTCTTGGCCCATGACTGGGTATGGCCAGTCTCTGCATGTCTCCCTCTTTTTCATACTTGCTATGCTGTCTGATTTGAGTTGCTCAGATTGACCTATGCTTTCTTTAGAGTTCAGTCATGACTTGCTAACATGACTATTTCTTCCCTCGTAGATGTGTTTATTTACGGTTAAGTCTGAGAGGGCGACCTGATTAGTTTCTCCAAGTCGCTTGCCCTTCCTACCTTCCCATGCCTGTGCTATTTGCTGACTTTCATCTCCTTCTCTTTAGTCACGGTACACGAAGCCTGGTGCCTTTAAAACCTCCATCCGTGCTTTTGTTCCCCAAACCTTCTTTTGCTTTCAGGACTGTAAAAATTGTTTATTGTCTACCCTCTCTTCTGCAGTTTTAACTTCAACTTTACAAACTTATAAGAATGATCAAGTTTCTACCATTAAAACAAGGTCACAATTCCATATTCCCTTTAAGAAAGAACAGGGAAATATTTGCTCTCTACATCTCCGACAAAGGTCTGATAACAAGAATCTACCTAGAACTCAAAAGAATTAACAAGAAAAAATCAACCAACCCCATTTATAAATGGGCAAAGGAGATGAACAGAGACTTTTCTAAAGAAGACAGAATAATGGCCAGCAAACATATAAAAAAATATTCATCATCTCTAATCATTAGAGAAATGCAAATCAAAACCACAGTGAGATACCACCTAATCCCAGTGAGATTGGCTTCTATCAAAAAATCCCAAAACAACAAATGCTGGCAAGGATGTGGAGAGACAGGAACACTCTTACACTGCTGGTGGGACTGCAAATTAGTGCAACCTCTGTGGAAAAGAATTTGGAGATTTCTCCATAGAATTTTTTATTTCCAAGGCTTGCTCTTCCATTCCTAACCCTCTGGGCCTTCCCCTAAGGATTTAGAGAGGAATAGCCTAAAACTATTTGCCCTAACTGCCACCTGGTGGCCCCACAAAATAGTATTAGAATGCCCAGAGTTTGTGTGTGTATGTATGGGTGGGTGACAGGGGACAGGAGTTGTAGAAGAAAAGAGACTTCGTGATAGGGACACTCCATTGCCATGACTGGGCTTTTTCCACTTCCTTTCTGTGCAGAAAGGTACTGAGACGCTATTAAACATATGACCCTAGATATATCATATCTAAATATGAAGACAACATTTAAATAAAGAGTTGCAGTCTGCCATGGAATCACTTCTTTGTCTGCTTGCTAACAGAAATCTCTTGGGCTCCGGGGGGGATGGGGAGGGATTAACAGTTTTTGTGTTTCCCTGGAAGAAAACACTTCAATGGTCAATGTCATTTCCAATGTTTCCCATAGTTGCCAGGCTCCCAAGGTAAGACTTAATTTTAAATGCTGCCTTTGAAGGTTGGAAAACACCCCTATTATTTCACGTTGCTTTAGGAATACACAGTATCTTACATTGCTATAGCCCTTAGAGTTTTAAAAGATATACCTGTTTGCTCTTTATCATGACTCAGAAATACCAGAGTTTGTTGCTCAACCATAATCTGGAAGTTTAATACAGTACTTGACACACTGTAAATACTCTGTAGAGAAGAATAAATGAATCCCCACTTTACAGATGAGGCTCAGGTAAGTTTAGAGCATCACAGATCACGCAAGCGGCAAACATCCACGTCCGAAGGAAAACCCACACCTGACCTCAATGCGGGCTCCTTCCTTTGAACTGCATTGTCCTGCCTTTTAGTAAGATTATCTCAAATACTCATCCAGGAGTGATCTTTTGTCTAGAGAGCGCAGTGACAGACTTCAGGGTGATCTGCACCATCATTGTTTTAATTACACAGTTCCTGTGGACTCTGATTACTTTCCTGTAATACCCAGTTGGTTTAGGGAAAGTACGACGTAAGCCTAATGCATACAGGATTGTAGCATCTATCATTTGAAATGCGAAGATGGATTTAAGGAGCCTCCCACAGGAAGATCATTTGATTCTCAGACGGTTTTAAATAAACAGGGATTAATTTTGAAAAGAAAGAGCTCTTCAGACAGGTAGTCAGTGAGGTTCCCGGGCGTTCAGGTTTAAGAAGATGTGATGTCACACAGGCTGCGTCCTCGTGAAGGATGGGACAACATACAGGACACATTCCAGTTACTATACACCCGCGACCACAGACCAAACTGCCACATGTGCTTGCCTCATTTAGCCACCTCATTGTCATCAAGATCCTGCAGTATCGAGGTGACTTCAGACACATTATAAAAGCCTTTGGGAAATTGTTTCTGCAAACCTTGCGTCACTCCTCCTTCACGTCTTGTTTTTGTGGTTCTACTTTTCTCTCATCTTCTTACACTGACACAAAGACTTCTGGATTTGCAAGGAACTTTGGTGAACCTGTATTATACCTGTCTCATTTCACAGTCCAAGGGCTGGTCACAGAGGCCACAGCTTGGCCGAAGGACAGATAGCTGAGCGTGAACAAAGCTGACCATAGATTCCTGTCCCTGTGCTTCCAGAGCTGAGACAGGGACATCTCGTTTTTTCTCTCTCCTGCTTCGTTTCGTTTCTCCAACTCTGTGCAGCCTGCCTTCTTATTCATAGTGAGAGTGAATAAGTAAGAGCGAATAAGCCACTGCTTATTTTTCCTGCTGCTTTGGTTGTTTTATACCCATAATTTTCTAAGAGCCTTTCTTCCCTTCTCTAAGTACATTAATTCTTTTTTGCTCTCAAGGCTTCCTTGGGGCCTGCAGCCTCTGCGAAGTACAGTCACTAGAGGGCATCACAATCACACACAGTTGACAAGGACAAGGACAGACCAGAGGTGAGCACTGCTGAGATCAAAAATTTCAACAATGAATCAGACGTGTGTATCACTACTTACAAAAGCAGGTTCATTTCTCTTGCCCCTTTTAACCTGACCAAAATCTGGAGAGACAGGTCAAGTATGATTGCCTCTATTTTCAACAAAAGAAGGAAACTAAGGTTCAGAAAGTTTACGTGACTCACCCAAGGTCACAGAAACAGCAAATTATATCCTCCGACTGAACAGCATCCCCTAGAAAACTGTAGCGTAAAACCTGAAAACGCAGGTTTCTATTTTTCCAAGGTTTAAACCTAATTGTGGCAAAGTATTCTATCTTTGTAATGCAATCAAACAGGACCCCCAAAGTTATTCCATACAATTAAAAGACTAAGTATCAGCTACACAGTAATTTCCTGTTAGAGGGAAGTTATTTGTGTCATTTTAAGGTAAGGGATTTACTTAAACATTTTATAATGCTCTATATTATAATATCTTGCTCAGTAGTCAGAAATTTGGTTATGCTTTCTGGAATTGTCAGGTGTTTTCTAGCTATTCTTGTCTTTTCTTTAATATGATTTCTTCGGAAAAACAAATCCATGCAGTTTTGTCCCATTTTTTCCTGTCTACCTGACATTTGGAAGTAAAGAAAAACAGACGACCATATAGTTTCCTATTATGAGCATCTGATCTTTGAGAGAATGCCATTATCTCTCTGTGATTGACTGAATACACGAATGCAGGCTGTTCTCAGATCAGCAACAGTTATTTGCTTGGTGCTGTCACCAGCAAAATGGAAACAGAATCTATTTAAAAGAGGCAAGACTGTGAAGATGTGTTTTGGCTGACTGCTTTCTTGAGCCATTTTGATTGGTATATATCTCCTCATTTTTGACAGGGCATGTCCCTTCACCTGGTGGCACCCGGACCTGGGAAGGGCAGATGGGAATTCTGTTTCCAGGGAACCAGATTTGAGAGCCAAGTGTGGTAGCTGTAGCAATGGTGGGAGAAGAGAGAAGGAGTGAAACTTCCATAGCTAATGGTGCAATTAAAGCTTTAGAAAGATAAATGCTGTGGGCTGCAGAATGGCTTAGAAGAAGATGGAATTGTCCTGGATGTAATGGGGGGATACAGCAAAGAGAACAGGATTTATAATGGGCCAAGATTTCTTTATATTTCTTTCCTTTTGTTTCAAGTGGTTAACTGTTTCAAAGATTCATTTCAAAATTTACAACATGCACATCATAAAAAGAAAAACTAACAGTTATATAGCATTTTATAAACTCTAATCGTTTACGATACTGACCCTTTCCAGTGTCATTCATAAGACGCCAGGAGGGAAAGAGTTAAGAAACCAAGAGATTAGGTTAAACAAAAACTTTGTGAGAGCCTATTCTTGTACTCATCTCTATTTTAATCTTATTTGTGGTCTATTTTTACATAGAGTCAGCACTTTGCAATAATGAATGTGAAGTCAAGTAGTATTCTCCTTTATTTCCAGAAAAATCGTATTGGAAACTATGGTGTATTTATACTACTGAAAAGATATATACACTGATGCATATCTTGTTGTTTGTGGCCTGGAAGAAGTGTGCCTGTGTGTTTCCCTACAGACACTTTAGCTGAACTGTGAAAGCAACGCTTAGTGAATGGGGAAAAAGGACAAATATGTTTTGGTAACAATGATTTGAATGACACAAAAGTAAAGATTTGTAAATGTAAGAATACCATCCTTCAACTATAGACAAAACACTACACATTGTTGAGGAGAGAACAAAAAATATGAAAGTGTATGTTCGACATTTTTTCCTTTTAGACCAATTTAAAAAAATAATATGGCTTTCTTCTAACACTGTCGACACAATAGAGATTCATGGGTTCAACATTTACTCTACCGTGACAAATAAAATGAATGAACATCCAATAATCAGGACCCAATCAATATATGCTGTAATCACACCCTCATTTTTCATTTTGTTTTCCTCGAGAAAAAAAACAAAACAAAAAGGATATTAATTTATTCTCCAAGAAATCACCATTTTTTACTGTGATTTACTGTCTGGAAACAATATGACAACAAAGCTGTAATTATCTACAGTCCTTGAATAAGGGATAGGATCTCCAAAACAGATATACAGAATATCTATTTCATATATTTGCCTTACTCCAACATTACCAACTTCTATTTTAATTTTTTTTTTTTTTTGCTAAGATTCTGAACATGTGAGCTATATCCCATTAGATGCAACACAATCTTCCAAAGGCAGCTCTTTGTCCGTATTTTCAACCCTACCCAGAGGTTTAACCCTTTACAGTAGAGGGAAGAGGAAGCAGGTCCCATTTCTCCACTGTGAGTCAAGCCAAGTGAAGCAGAGATTTCATCTACCAGCCCTGGATGATAAAATGCATGCCAGCTAAACATTGCATTGCTGTCGGTCTCCATGAAACTACAGCCCATTTGAAATTTCTACCCCAATTTTCTGCAGAAGCAATACAATGAACTCTCTATATATGAAATATATATATGAAACATTCATTACCTTTATTTCCTAAAGTGGCTAAAAAAATCATTTCTTTTCTTTTTTCGTGCATCCTTTGAGTGTAGGTTAAAACTCCGTAGGAGGATTGACTGCTACGCTGCCACTGTAGGCTAGCACTCTTTTGCAGATAAATCTTATCTTTTTTTTTTTTTTTAAATCAACGATTTCTGAATCTGTTAGGAACTGTGCTTTGTGGACTGTGATAAATTGCATATTTCCTTTGCAATTCTTTCTGGTGGGAAGCCCCAGGTTTCCAGCAGCCAGACCGACCATGATTGGTTCCACGGAGGGACGCAGGTCCTGGGATTCCCTCCCAGCTAGCAGCAGTGACATCACAGGGCGAGCTCCTTTGCTGCGCAGGGCTGCAGCCGGGGAGGCCGCGGAGGAGCGAGGAGCGCCGGGAGGGGCGTTGCTGGGGGTTTCCAGGGAAACACTGCAGCAGATGGCCTGCCTCCCCGAGCCACGGTGACACATCTGCAGCACGGCTGGTGGGAAGGATATTTTTGGAAAATCTCTGCTCTCTTAGGTCTGGCTAGTTCTCGATCTCTCTCTCTCTCTTTCCTTTTAACCAGCGTGTTTATTTCTCCCCAAGTTCTTTTATTTCTGGAAATGGGATTTTAAAAGGTTCATTGCAGGAACATTATCCTTAGGCTCCCAAGATACTAACCAATGTTAAACCTACATGCGCCCCACTTTTCTCTCTATCCCCCCTCCCAACGCCCCGCCCCGCCTCATCAGTTACCTTATGTGGGCTGTCAAGGTGGCGCGGGGAATACAAGGGCGAATGTTGCTAAGGTAACAGGGTTGAAAACCTGTTGGCAGAAGCAGATGCTCTATAACCTGGGGTTCCCCTCATTTGCATTTAAAGACTCCTGAGCAATAGCTTCAAAGCAAACCAAATCCTTGCAGTTAAAATTAAAAAAAAAAAAATTAGAAAATAGTAACAACTGTCACCTGGTTAAGTTACTGAGCAACTTGTACCACTGCAAGGTTGAATAAGTGCAGGAAATATATCCGGTGCTAACAATGCCCTCTGCGCTGGTAGTGGAGCTGATGCATTTAAAAGCACCCCCACCTCCTCCACCTTCTCATCCTAAACCCTCTTCTGTTTTCTTCCAGAATTGCCCTTCATGGCATTCTTCAAGGTTAAACTTCCAATGACCCGGGGTGCGTCTCTCCTGTATCTTCCAGATCTAGGAACGCCTCATTGCACATTCATAACAAAGGACACCAGGAGCGATTGGTGGCAAAGCTCAGATCTGAAGCAAGTGGAAAAATCCCTCAGGCTAAGTGAAATTTGGGAATGTTGATATTACTAATGAATTAAACAAACAAGATTTTAGAGATGCTTTTGACTACCAGAAATACCTTTAATTATACAACGTTATAGGATCTGATCACTGCATTCTACACAACCCAAATGTAATTCCCTGAAGGATTACAGTGACCAAGCAGCAGAAACCGCACTTTGCTGTTTCTTTAAAAAAAAAAAAAAGGTTTGGATCATAATTCTTCCAAATGAAACATATTAAGCATTTGCCAGTGTTTCAGCACCGTCCTAACGGGCTCCCAAATGTGAATGAACAGAGCAGGAAAATAGATGCTCCCATACAAAAAGGCAGATTCCTAAATGGCTTTTGACAATTACAGGAACTGAAGACTGGGTGATACGTGATTGAAGGGAGAAAAGAATAGAAATGATGATGCTTTTAGCAACAGGGCATAAATTCCTGGTGGAACATTTCAATAGATTTTGAAGTGACTTTTTAAATGAGCATTCTCTCTACTCCT
This sequence comes from Lepilemur ruficaudatus, assembly GCA_963574885.1. Taxonomy (NCBI): domain Eukaryota; kingdom Metazoa; phylum Chordata; class Mammalia; order Primates; family Lepilemuridae; genus Lepilemur; species Lepilemur ruficaudatus. The sequence goes on along the minus strand of CAUYRT010037840.1, from coordinate 787 downwards.
GACACCTGAATACAGATTTCTCTGTTTTCCTGCTAAAGTTCAATAAAACCCCATCACATAAAGGTGAGAAAAGAGTTGTTCTAGGTGCCCAGAGATGGCATTTATTTTCACATAGGTAACATTTTCTGAACTCTATTTGTGATGGCGGCAATAAGAATCATGTTGCCAACTATAGCATCATCCAAGTAACTCAGATGTGAATTCCTAAAAGTTGACCAGTGTTTTTTTTTTTTTAGCATATTATGGGGGTGCAAATGTTTAGGTTACGTATATTGCCTTTGTCCCACCCGAGTCAGAGCTTCAAGTGTGTCCATCCCTCAGACCGTGCACAACACACCCATTAGGTATGAATATACCCATGCCCTCCTCCCTCCCCACCTGCCTGATGCCCTATAAATGTTACTACTATATGTGCACTTAAGTGTTGATCAGCTAATACAAATTGGATGCTGAATATATGTGGTGCTTGTTTCTTCATTCTTGGGATACTTCACTTAGTAGAATGGGCTCCAGCTTCATCCAGGAAAATACAAGAGGTGCCAGATCATCATTGTTTTTTGTGGCTGAGTAGAACTCCATGGTATACATATACCACATTTTATTAATCCACTCATGTATTGATGGGCACTTGGGTTGTTTCCACATCTTTACAATTGTGAATTATGCTGCTATAAACATTCCAGTGCAGATGTCTTTTTTACAGAATGTCTTAATTATTCCTTTGGGTAGATGCTCAGTAATGGTATCGCTATATCAAATGGTAGTTCTACTTGTAGCTCTTTGAGGT